>ML288941.1:143245-178801 GCA_005239495.1 Nicotiana undulata
CCCCCCCCCCCCTCCACACACACACATTTTCTTTCTTTTCTATTAGAATCAAAAATAGTTGTACCCCTTTGTTCAAGATCTTTTTATAATACAATTCTTAGATTTTGTACTCTCTCTTTGCTTACTTAATCACATAGACTAATTCATATAATTTAAGTTCATCCGAGACCCATAGTTGTGGACCTCGAGGAGTGCCTAACACCTTCTCTTTGAGGTAACTTGAGCCCTTACCCGATCTTTGGTGGCGTTTACTAGTCAAACAGAGTTATCTCAAATAGGTGCCCTAACACATATTAAAAATCGTTAGGTGGCGACTCTCCTCTTATAATACCTCCTTAAAAGAGTTGTCACACGTCAAATCTCGATTTTGCGAGAAAAAGGGGCGCGACAAGCATGATTTGAAGATGTGGCAGCTATTGTTTGTTTCATTGAATGCCATGATATAGTTGTACCTCCATATGTAAACAAATAGCCTGTTTGAGATCGAGATTTATAGGGATCAGACAAATAACCTGCATCGGCATAGCCAATCATTTCTGACTTGAATTTATTAGAATAGAACAATCCCATATCTAGAGTTCCCCGAAGATACCTAAATATATGCTTAACACCATTCCGATGTCTTCTTATTTGAGAGGATCTGAATCTTGCTAATAAGCCAACTGCAAAAGCAATATCTGGTCGGGTATTGTTGTCAAGATACACCAGTGCCCCAATTGCACTAAGATAAGGAGTTTCATCACCAACGAGCTCTTCATCATTTTCTTGACGTCAAAATGGATCTTTATTTATGTAAAGCGATCTCACAACCATTGAAGTACTCAATGGATGTGCATTATCCATGTAAAATCACTTTAAAACCATTTCAATATATGTTGGTTGATGGGAAAAAAATTCATTTCTTACATGCTTAATTTGTAGGCCAAGAAATTTTTTTGTCTTACCAAGATCTTTCATTTGAAATTCTTTTTTCAAACACTCTACATCATTTTGAAGCTCTTAAGAAGTACCAATAATATTCAAGTCATCAACATACACAGCTATGATAACAAATTTAGATCCAAACCTCTTAATAAAAACACAAGGGCAAATAGGATCATTTTTGTACCCTTACTTTAGAAATGCTCGCTAAGGCGATTGTACCACATCCTCCATGATTGCTTTAATCCGTATAAGGATTTCTGAAGCTCTATTGAACAAGTTTCCCTTGAACTTTTATGTGCTTCATGAACTTTAAATCCTTCAGGATTTTCATAAAAACTTTATTGTCCAGTGATTCATATAAGTAGGTTGTGACAACATCCATCAGCTGCATATCAAGCTTTTCATGACTGTCATATTTATTATATACATGAAGGTAATTGCATCTACCACGAGAGAATATGTCTCCATATAATCAATGTCAGGCCTTTGAGAAAACTCTTGTGCCACAAGTCTTACTTTATATCTTACAACTTCACCTTTATCATTCTTCGCAGAAAAACCCATTTGTACCCTACTGGCTTGACACATTCAGGCGTACGGACTATTGGTCCGAAAACTTCACGATTTTCGAGTGAAGCCAATTCCGCTTGAATTGCGTTTTTCCATTTTGGCCAATCATTTCTCTATCTACATTCATGGACAGATTTTGGCTCAAGATCCTCATCTTGTTGCATTACTTCACCTGCAACGTTATATGCAAAATTATTATCAACAACAACATTAGTTCGGTTCCACTTTTTTCCCGTTGAGACATAACTTATTGAGATCTCTTCATTTTCATCATTTCCAGCTACTAGAACCTCCTATGAGGTCTTATCAATTATTATGTCTTTATGTTCCTCTTGAGCTATTGCCTCCATGTTATGATCAACTTGATCATTTTCTCCTTTCTTTTCAGGGATTCTTATCCTTGGCACCTGTCACGACCCGAAATTCCACCGTCGGGATCGTGATGGCGTCTAACATTGAACCCGCTAGACAAGCCAACGTTGCCGGTTTTTACAACTTATTTTCTTTATTATTTAAGAATTTAAAAGTGAAATACAATAACAAGTATAGATAAGGTGCGGAAGAAACGAAATATATCAACTTAAGTGCATAATTATCAAAATCCATTATACAACCCCCAGAAAGCGGTACCACAATTTCACGGACTATCTAAGAATACTAAAAACAATGGTCTGAATAAACAAGTACTACTGTCTCCGAAATACAAAGAAAAGACAGAATAAGGAATGATATAGGAGGTGACTCCAAGGCCTGCGAACGCCTGCAGGACTACCTCAGTGTCGCCTGGTGGACTGAAGGAAGCCTCCTCAATCAGTGTCCATTGGGTCCGGTGCCGGGATCTGCACAACATAAAGAAGTGCAGGTGTAGCATCAGTACAACCGACTCCATGTACTGAGTAAGCGTCGAGCCTAATCTCGGTGAAGTAGTTACGAGGCTAGGATACGACAAACAATAACACCTGTGCAGTTTAAATAAATATAACAGGAAATAACAACAAGAAATATACATTAGGTACAATAACGGGGAAACATGCTGGGGAAAGGGATAACAGCTACTGAAATGATGGGATGAACAACAGTCTAAATATTCAAAAATAATAATGAGAATAACAACACGAAATAAACAAGTGAAAGGAAACGGCACGGCATGTCCCCTCGTGCATAATATAGCATAACACGACACAAAATGTCCCCTCGTGCATAACACGATAAAATATGGCACGGAATGGCCCCTCGTGCATAAAACATCACAATCACGAAACGGAATGTCCCCTCGTGCATATATATATATATCATCAACACGGCACGGAATGTCCCCTCGTGCATAATAATCCTAAACACGGCACAGAATGTCCCCTCATGCATAAATAACATAAACATGGCACGGAATGTCCCCTCGTTCATCACAACCTAAACATGGCACAGAATGTCCCCTCATGCATCACAACATAAAATATGGCACAGAATGTCCCCTCGTGCATAACAATATAAAATACGACAGTTGGCATGAAATCAACAATAAGAAACCTTAAATGCACGGAATAATCAACAAGAATAATACCGTCCCGGCAAGGGAAACAGCTATAACCAATCCTACACAAGTGTATAATTCAACATAAAGTTCCCCAACCGATCAACTACTCAACAATACTCATAACCAAGAATCTCCATCAAATGAATAGCTAACGAATGAACACCAAACTCGTAAACACAGTAAAATCCAATAAATATCATAAAATTGCAAATATCCGACTCACGGTCATGATCGACAACAACATATAGGTACTCGTCATCTCACATATACATTGATCATGGAATAAACACGTAGAAATTAGTACTCAATACCAATTCCCTCAAGCTAAGGTTAGGCCAAACACTTACCTCGACTCCAATGATCCAAATCAAGCATCAAGCACCGCTTTTCCTTTCGAACCCGACTCCAAATCAATCGTATCTAGACATAATTGACTCAATAACAGCAATAAATTCTAAACAACTCAATTCCAATGCTTAATTATAGATTTTCCAACATTCTTCCCAAAAATCCAAAAAATCGACCCCCGGCCCGCTTAGTCCAAACACGAGGTTCAGACCAAAACCCGATCACCCATTCACCCACGAGCCTGAATATATAGTTTATTTTGAAATCCGACCCCAAAACGAGGTCAAATTCCCAAATAATCAAAAAGCCCTAACTCTACCCAAATCCCTAGTTTTCTACCATTAATCTCATGTGTTTTAGGCCTAAAATCTAATGGTGTTAATAAAAATGGAGGAAAACGAGTCAAATATTACTTACCTAAGAGATTATGGTGAAGAAGTCTCCCAAGAATCGCCCAAGAGGTGTGGAGAAGAAAGAATTTGTGAAAAATGGTGAAAATCCCGTAACTATTCTATTTTCGGACAATTTAAATAACTGGGCGAATTACTTCTTCGCGTTCGCGGGCCCCTGGCCGCGTTCGCGAAGATTAACCTATTATACGTACGTGATCGCGTGTCCATGGCCGCGTTCGCGAACTTTTAGCATTCCAGACTTACGCGATCGCGTTCCCATGGTCGCGTTCGCGAAGGGTTTTAGCTACCAGCCCCTCAGACCTCCATTGAACTATGCGATTGCGACATGTTGGGTGCGTTCGCGTAGAGCAGAGGACCTAATTCTCCGCGTTCTCACCCTGCCCCTGCGTTCGTGAAGGGAATTACCCCCCCCCCCCCAGACTTACTCATCGCGATCGCATGCATTGCACCGCGATCGCGAAGGTCTACAGACCTGGACACCAAATACAGCAGCAAAAACCAGATTTTTACCAAGTTTCAACACCTCGACACCTATCCGAAACTCACTCGAGCCCTCGGGGCTCAAAACCAAATATGCACACAACTTCTACAACATCCTACGGACTTATTCGTGTAATTAAATCACCAAAATAACATCATAAATATCGAATTAAACCTCAAAACCAATGAAAATTCTCAAAACTTCCACAACTTTCAAATTTTGCATTTAAGGTCCAAATCACGTCAAACGGATTCCGTTTCTTACCAAACTTTACAGACAACACATATAAATCATATCGAACATGTACATGGCTCCGGAACCATAATACGGGACCAATACCACAGGTTCACATAGAATTTCATTTTCAAAATCTCTTGTATTTTTCAGAAAACAATTTCTTTTAAAAATTCATTTCTCGGACTTGGGACCTCAGAATTTGATTCCGGGCATACGCCCAAGTACCATATTTTTCTACGGACCCTCCGGGACCTTCAAATCACGGGTCTGGGTCCGTTCACCAAAAATGTTGACCAAAGTCACCTTATTCAAATTTCAATACAAAAATATCATTTTTATCAGTTTTCACACCAAGGCTTCTCGACTACACGTCCGGGCTGCGCACGCAAATCGTGGTAAGATAGAAGGAGGTTTTCGTGACCTCGAAACATAGATTTAGCTAGAAATACACGGGATGACTTTTTGGGTCATCACAACACCGATTGTTCTACCACGTTTATGGCGTGGCCTGGACTCATTTGCATTATCATATTGTCCCGCAGGGACATCAACTCAAATTGGAGTATTTACAGCTGGAATATGCGTTTTGGTAACCTGTGGAAGGTTAATAAATGCATATAGCAATTGATTTGCAATATTTTGCATATAAATGATCTTTTGAACTTCTTGTTCACATTGATTTGTACGAGGATCCAAATGAGATAGAGATAATACGTTCCAATCAATATCTTTTTCCACCAGTTTATTTTCTCCCCATAATGTTGGAAAAACTGATTCATCAAAATGACAATCAACAAATTTGGCTGTAAAAAAATCTTTTGTCATAGGCTCCAGATATTTATAATAGAAGAAGATTCATAAACAACATATACTCCCAACCTTCTTTGGGGACTCATATTTGTGCGTTGTGGTGGAGCAATTGGAACATATACAGCACATCCAAAAAAATTTAGATGGGAAATGTTTGGCTCCTGGCCAAAAGCCAACTATAATGGGGAGTCTTCATGATAACTGGTTGGCCTTATGCGCACAAGTGTTGTTGCATGCAAAATAGCATGTTCCCATACTGAAAGGGGAAGTTTTGTCCTCATCAGCAATAGTCTAGCTATTAATTGGAGGCGTTTAATAAACGATTCTACTAGACCATTTTTTGTATAAACATGAGCAACCATCGCTCAACTTTTATTTCAGTGGCCATATAATAACCAGTAAAGGCCTGAGATGTAAATTCACCAGCATTATCAAGACGAATTGTCTTAATTGCATAATACGGAAATTGTGCTCTTAACCTTATTATTTGGGCCAACAATCTCGCAAATGCAATATTATGAGATGACAATAAGCACACGTGTGACCATCTTGTAGATGCGTCTATCAAGACCATAAATTATTTGAATGGTCCACATGGAGGGTGTACAGGCCCACGTATATCACCATGTATACATTCCAGAAATGCAGGGGATTCAATCCCAACTTTAGTTGCTGATGATTTAATAAAAAAATTTTCTTGAGAACAAGCAGCACAAGAGAATTCCTTAAATTGAAGAATCTTCTTGTTCTTCAATGTGTGCCCATTTGAATTCTCTATTATTATGTGCATCATGTTAGAACCGGAATGCGCTACCGCTCATGCCAAATGATAAAATCATTAGAAGTAGTAAAACTTTTATTTATTATGGCATGTGATTCAATCACACCAATGTTTGTGTGGTACAACCCAGAAGAAAATGCAGGTAATTTTTTGTGCGCACATTTTCCCCCCGCTTTTATTATAGTAATATAAAGGTATTCAACCTTTCCTTCGTTAAAAGGTCTCAACATGGTAGCCATTTTGGCGAATAGCTTTGAAATTCAACAAGTTTCTTTGAGACTTACTACAATACAATGCATTATTAATAGTTAATATCGTTCCTCTAGGTAGTAATAAGGCCGCTCTTACAGAGCCCTCAATTAACTTTGTATTACTAGATATTGTATTAACATAGGCCTTTTTCATAACCAAATAAGAGAAAAAATTATTTTCTCTTAATATTGTGTGAGTTGTAGCACTATCCAAATGGCATAAATCTTCATTACTCATCTTGGATCCAATTAAAGACCGGGGAATTTTATTTTCTGTATAAAAAAATAAAAATACACCACGAGAAATACGAAAAAACTAACAACACCAACAACAACATAAGACAACTTCAATACTACTTGAAAATAAAACAACTTTAGAATGAGACAAAAAACACTGAAAATAAAAATAACAACATAATTGCATTCTCCAAATAAGACGATCAAACTTTAGTTTTGATCTCCAAAGAAGTATTCAACTTCCAAATGAGTAAGATCATCGAGGCCTTCAAAATCATCATCATTCAAAGCAAGATTTGCCTCGGCATTGTCATCATTTCTGTTTGAAGGCCCTGCCTCAAAATCATTTTGAAAGGTCAAGTGAGACTCCACTAGGGCATTAGCAGAAGTTGCTCCAACGTTATTAGACTTTCTTTTGATGGAGTTTTGATAAAGTCTGATAAAATGCTCAGGTGCACGGCATTCAATTTTCCAATGATCTTTCATGCCACAGCGGTGGCAGTTACCGGTTTTGCCTCTTGAAGGATTGTTTTGAAAAACCCATATTGTTCTCTAGTTTTCCATGACCACCCCGATGACGATTATTATATCGCTCTTTCCATTGCCATGCCCACGTACATTTATATGGCCATGATAATTATGCTGTCGTTTTTTAGACTTATCATGTCACGCTACCATATTCGCTTCAGGTAGTGGAGCTGATCCTGTGGAACGGGCTTCATGATTTTTCAACAAAAGGGTATTACGTTGCTCAGCCAGCAGAAGGCATGAGACCAATTAAGAATACTTTTTAAGTCCCTTTTAACGGTATTGTTGTTGTAATACCATATTTGAGGCATGAAAAGTCGTAAGAGTCTTTTCCAATGTATACTCATCATTCATAATATCCCCACATAATTTCAATTGGGAAGTTATTCGAAATACTGCAGAGTTATACTCACTTATGGTCTTAAACCTGCAACCAAAAGTGCATCCACTCATTTCGAGCCCTTGGCAATACCGTAGCCTTACGGTGATTATACCTTTCCTTCAGGCCATTCCACAATTCAAGTGGATCTTTCACTGTCAAATATTCAACCTTCAAGCCTTCATCCAAATGATGACGAAGGAAAATCATGGACTTCGCTTTGTCCTGGCTCGATGCCTCATTACCTTGAGTAATGGTGTCACCAAGGCCTTTAGCGTAAAAGTAAATCTCAACATTGAGAACTCATGATAGGTAATTCTTTCTTGAAATATCAAGTGCCACAAATTCAAGTTTTGAATAATTCGACATAGTGAAATGTAAGTCCCCGTGAAAGTTTTCTTAAAAATCGGGGTTTCGTGGTGCCAGGTTAGGCGTAGGTGTTAATAATAGTAGAAATTCGGTTCGGACTTTTTGGTTAAGCAGTGAGATGGGGAGTTGAAGGAGATTTTTTTGCAGAGTTGGGAATTTCTGCAGGCCATTATGCGGCCGCATAATCACTCCGCGGGCCGCAAAATAGCTGCACAGTGAGGTAACTATTTGGGTCATTTTTTATGTTATTTTCGCGGCCCATTATGCGACTTCAGAACCATTTTGCGGGCCGCACTTTGATCGCATAATCAGTCTGGGAATTTGCGGTGGGAGGTTCTGTGGTGCATTATGCGACTGCAGAACTATGTCTGCGGGCTGCATAATGGTCGCAGAGTGAATCAGGCCAGACCAGTTTCGGAGACCATTTTTCAGAGCTATTTTGCGGACCACATAATCATTATATGTGACTGCAAATCCTATTCTGGGGCTTCATTTTTTGGTTCTTATAACCCGACCCTATTACGTTAAAATAGACGCCATGGTCCATTTTGAGCAAAATTCTGATATTTTAAGAGCGAGAGAGTGTGCTTAGAGTGGGAGTATGATCTTCAACCAATTCTCATCAATTCTTGCTCAAATCATTGAATATTTTCAAGTAAAATTCCCCAAGTCTATCCTAGAGGTAAGAATTTATACCCTAGCCCTTAATTTCGAAAATTAACTAAAAAGGGAGTAATTAGCAAGACAATTCTTGTGTATTGGGGTTGTTATCATGCATGCATGTGTAATCAAAGAGTGTAGGAAGATTGTGAGCTAAAAATGATAGAGAATGGGTTGAGGGATGATAGAATCTTTCGTAAAAGAGCCTTAAAAAACTAAATGCACACCTAGTGTTTGATAATATGCCCGGCTAGAATCATGACCATCTTCCTAATTTTTGCTCAACTTGTTATATTTCTAAAATAGGTTGAAGTTGCTAAGAATTCCGGAACATTCTAAAGTTTAAGGAAGCTCAATTGAGGTATGCTGGCTAAACCCCTTTCTTAGAATTGAATTCCACGGCGTTCATGTAAGTTTTGTAAGACCCGAGTTTATCATTATGAAATCGGTTATCTCGAGTAATCTTGTGTTGAAAGATATATGTTCTTATGTGTTCCAAATGCTTTTATTCATTCTATGATATCTTTTGATGATATATTCAAAGTATGGGGGGTGTGTGTGTTATAAATGTTACGATTTCAAGTCATGCTTGAGTGAAGGTTATCATGCCAAATAATGTGAAAGATCTCTATATGTCTAAGACTCTTAATTGCTCTCATGTGTACCTAAAACCCTTGAATTGAAAAGTCTTGTTGTCGATAATGATGATGGTGTGTGAAATTGAAAAGGGGATCATGAAATATGAAATTCGGCCAAGTGCCAAGAATGATATTTTAATCGTGGCCATAAGTGCCGATGAATTGAATAGATGTGACGAAAGTATGACGTCAGATGATTGATAGAAAATGTAATATCTCAGGTGAGACGGCCTAGATGATTGGGCCGTGATGGGACGCCATGACGCACACATGGTGGTGATTGTGTGGGAAATTGTGATTGTGGTTAATGTCTCAAATGAGGCGTCTTAGCCGATCGGGCCATGATCGGACTCCGTATAAAGTACGGTGGTAATGTGAACAATGACATATCTGAATTAAAGAGCTCCCCCACCTAAAAACATGAAACATTTGTTTGAAAACTTATGTGGTTCTTAACTTGATATTTTGGTATTGTTTGAGACATCTATTGAATTCATGATTGTTTCCCTCTTGTATCATTATTCATTCTATAGAAACGGTGTTTAGTTATACATACTAGTACTATTTCACAATACTAACGTCCCTTTTGCTGGGGGCGTTGCATCTTTAATGGATGCAGGTGGTTCCACGACAGGTAGCATTGACCCGCGATAGTAGTACACCTTCCTCCCAGCAGACTTGGTGAGCCCCACCTCATTTCGGGGTCTTGTATCTTTTGTTCATTACGCTATCATGTTTCGAGGTATAGTCGGAGCCTTGTTGTCGGCACTATTGTTATACTACTTTGTACCTTTTAGAGGTTTAGTAGACATAGTGTGGGTTGTATGTCGGTGTTGGGGAAAGTTAAACAATTCATGTTATGTTTGAATCACTTATTCCACTTTAGCCTATAAAAATGTGTATTTTGAGACATTAAAAAATAAGAAACTAATGGAAAAGTTTTGGTATTATATTCATGATCTCCCTATTGTCTAATTAATGAAAATATGTCTCTTCTTTGTTCATGAGTGAGTTGGGTAGAAAGTATCTAACAGGCTCGCTTTGTCGGGTTCACTCGATTGAGCGTCGGTCGCGCTCCCCGAGTTTGGGGCCGATCAGATGGGAGATTCCGGCTGCAGCGGAGGCCTCATGCCCTAGGTGTGGGAAGATGCACCTGGGGATCTGCTACATGGACCTACTCATATGTTACGAGTGCGGAGTAAGGGGTCATATTTAGAGAGTGTGTCGTTCATCCCGCCAGGGTGCGGGCAGGGCACACCAAAGCCATCTAGTTATGCAGCTGCTACATCTTCAATACCCCCTCTATCTCAAGGCACTCCAGCACTCGCAGGGCGTGGTGCATCTACGGGTGGTACGTAGTGTTCGAGAGGACCCAATCATTTTTATGCTATGAGTGGTCGCCAGAGTGCAGAGGCTTCTCCAGATGTTGTCACGGGTATATTGACTGTCCAATCTCATGATGTATATGCTCTTATTGATCTGGTTCTACTTTGTCCTATGTTACCCCTTATGTTGCTATGGAGTTTAGGATAGAACGAGAACAACTTCATGATCCGTTCTCTGTATCTACTCTGGTTGGCGAGTCTATTGTGGTCGCGCGGGTTTATAGGGGTTGTGTTGTCACGGTACGTGGTCAGGACAGCATGGCCGATCTCGTTGAATTACCGATGGTCGATTTTGATGTAATAATGAGAATGTATTGGCTTTATTCATGTTTTGCAAATCTAGACTTCCGAACTAGTACTGTGAGGTTTGAATTTCCAAATGAGCCAGTTGTTGAATGGAAGAGGGATAGTGTGATGCCAAAAGATAGGTTTATTTCTTATTTTAAGGCCACGAAGATGATTAACAAGGGGTGTATCTGTCATTTGGTCGGGGTTACGGACACCAATGCTGAGGCACCTACACTTGAGTCTGTGCCAATTGTGAAAGAATTTTTGGAGGTCTTTCCTGATGAACTCCCTGGGATTCTACCAGACACGAAGATTGATTTTGGGATTGATATGATGCTAGGCACGCAACCTATATCTATTCTGCCCTATAGAATGGCACCAGCAGAATTGAAGGAGCTAAGGAACAATTGAAGGATTTGTTAGACAAGGGGTTTCATCCGACCAAGTGTTTCACCTTGGGGCGCACCGGTCCTCTTTGTAAGGAAGAAGGATGGGTCACTAAGGATGTGTATTGACTACCGACAGCTCAACAAAGACACAATGAAAAACAAGTCCCATTACCAAAAATAGATGATTTGTTTGATCAGTTAGAAGGTGCTAGGTACTTCTCCAAAATTGATTTATGGTCCGGGTACCACCAATTGAAGATCAGGGAGTGGGATGTTAAGAAAACATCTTTCAGGACCCGATATGGGCAGTTTGAATTTTTAGTAATGTCTTTTGGAACAAATGCCCCGGTAGCTTTCAAGGATCTTATGAATCGGGTTTTCAATCCTTTTCTTGACTCCTTTTATATAGTGTTCATCGACGATATCCTCGTATATTCACGAAGTCGAGAGGACCATGTCGATCCTCTCAGGGTAGTTCTATAGACTCTTCATCAACACCAATTGAATGCGAAGTTTTCGAAATGTGAATTTTGGCTTGAATCTATCACATTCTTGGGTCATGTTGTTTGCAGAGAAGGAATTAAGGTTGATCCTCAAAAGATTGCAGCGGTGAAGAATTGGCCTAGACCTACAACTCCAATAGAGATTCGCATTTTCCTGGGCTTAGCAAGGTATTACAGGAAGTTTGTGGAGGGGTTCTCTACTCTTGCCTCTCCGTTGACTAAATTGACACAGAAAGCGGTTAAGTTCCAATGGTTCGATGCTTGTGAAAGGAGATTCCAGGAGTTGAAGTCAAGATTGACTACAGTGCCGGTGTTGACCCTTCCAGAGGGTACAAATGGGTTTGTGGTATATTGGATGCTTCAAAGATCAGGCTCGGGTGTGTATTAATGCAATATGGCAAGGTTATAGCTTATTCTTCTAGGTAACTCAAGAACCATGAAAAGAACTATCCAACACATGACTTAGAACTTGCGGTGGTGGTTTTTGCATTGAAGATTTGACGTCATTATTTGTATGGGGTCCACGTGGATGTATTCACGGACCACAAGGGCCTCCAATATATTTCAAACATAAGGAGTTGAATCTGAGGCAGAGAAGATGGCTTGAGTTACTCAAGGATTATGACATCGATATTCTATATCACCCGAGGAAGGCTAATGTTGTGGCGGATGCTCTTAGCCGGAAATCTATGGGTAGTTTGGCTCACTTAGAGGCATTTCAAAGGCCGTTGGCCAGGGAGGTTCACCAGTTATCTAGTTTGGGAGTTCGTCTAGCAGACTCTAGTGAAGGAGGGGTAATTGTGCAAAATAGGGAGGAATCATTGCTTGTTGTGAAAGTCAAAGAGAAGTAATATGACGATCCATTGTTGGTACAATTGAAGGAGGGGATTCATAAAAATAAAACTATGGATTTTTATCTCGGCATGGATGATGGTACACTAAGGTACCAAGGATGACTATGTGTTCCAAATGTAGATGGTCTCCGGGAAAGAATCATGACCGAGGCTCACACTTCCAGGTATTCCGTACACCCGGGCTCTACAAAGATGTATCATGGTCTCAAGGAAGTATATTGGTGGAATGACATGAAAAGGAATGTGGCGGACTTTGTGGCAAGGTGTCCGCATTGGCAGCAAGTAAAGGCCGAATACCAAATGGCCTGGTGTGTTGGCACAAAACATAGAAATTCCAATATGGAAGTGGGAAATGATTAATATGAATTTTGTGGTAGGACTACTGCGTACTCACTGCAAGTTTGACTCAATTTGGGTGATTGTGGATCAACTCACAAAATCAGCACACTTCTTGCCAGTTAAACCTAACGACACATCGGAACATTATGCTTAGTTGTATATCAAGGAAATAGTCATGCTGCATGACACTCCAGTTTCTATCTTTTTTGATGGAGGAGCTCAGTTCACGGCCAAATTTTTGAAGAAATTTCAGTAAGGTTTGGGTACTCAAGTAAATCTTAGTACAACCTTTCATCCACAGACCGAAGGGAAGACAGAGCGGACTATTCAAACGCTTGAGGATATATTACGTTCTTGTGTTCTTGACTTCAATGGTAGTTGGGATGATCACTTGTCACTCATAGAATTTGCTAACAATAACAACTATCATGCTAGTATTCAAATGGCACCATTTGATGCATTACATTGTATGACGTTTAGATCTCCCATTGGGTGGTTCGAGATTGGGGAAGCTGAGTTAATAGGACCAGACCTCGTGCATTAGGCTATAGAAAAGGTTAAGATCATTAAAGAGCGATTGAAAACTGCTTAGAGTCGTCAAAAGTCCTATTTCGGAAGTTCGTCGTAGGGATTTGGAGTTCAAAGAGGATGATTGGGTATTCTTGAAGGTGTCACCCATGAAGGGTATAATGCGACTTAGAAAGAAAGGGAAATTGAGTCCGAGGTATGTCGGGCCATACAAAATCATTCAAAGGATTGGTCAGGTGGCGTACAAGCTTGAGTTACCACCTGAGATGTCATTAGTGAACCTGGTATTCCGTGTGTCTATGTTGAAGAAGGTAGTTGGAGATCCGCCGGTTATTGTGCTAGTTGAGACCACTGAGGTTAATAAAGAACTGTCATATTAAGAAATTCCAGTTGCCAATCTTGATAGTTAAGTCCAAAAGTTGAGGAATAAAGAAATTGCTCCCGTGAAGGTGTTATGGCGAAAGTTGAGGAATAAAGAAATTGCTCCCGTGAAGCTCCGTAGACCATTTTTCGCGACCATTTTGCGGACCGCATAATCATTATGTAGTCGCATATGCGACATGTGCGACCGCATATCCTGTTCCGGGGCTTCATTGTTTGGTTTTATAACCCGACCCTATTTCGTTAAAATAGATGTCATGGTCCATTTTGAGCAAAATTATAATATTTTAAGAGTGGGAAAGAGTACTTAGAGTGGGTGTATGATCTCCAACCAATTTCCCATCAATTATTGCTCAAATCATCGAAGATTTTCAAGGAAAATTCCCCAAGTCTATCCTAGAGGTAAGAATCTATACCCTAGCCCTTAGTTTCAAAAATTAACTAAAAATTGAGTAATTAGCAAGACAATTCTTGGGTATGGGGGTTGTTATCTTGCATGCATGTGTTATCAAAGAGTGTGGGAAGATTGTGAGCTAAAAACGGCAGAGAATGGGTTGAGGATGATGGAATCTTCAATAAAAGGGCCTTAAAACCTTAATGCACACCTAATGTTTGATAATATGCTCAAATGAGCTAGAATCATGATCATCTTCCTAATTTTGGTTCAACTTGTTATATTTCTAAAATAAATTGATGTTGCTAAGAATTCCGAAATATTTTAAAGTTTAAAGAAGCTAAATTGAGGTATGCTGGCTAAACCCCTTTCTTAGAATTGAATTCCACGACGTTCATGTAAGTTATGTAAGATCCGAGTTGATCGTTATGAAATTGGTTATCCTGAGTAATCTTGTGTTGAAAGATATATGTTCAATATTGTCGCGCCCCCTTTTTCTATCGCACGGGTTAGGTACGGAGAGATCGGGTTTATGACATTTTGGACAACTCCTTAAAGGAAGAGTCGCCACCTAACGATTTTTACGGTGCGTTAGGGCACCTAGAGTTGATAACTCATGAACTGGTTCGTGTTAGCAGATTGGGTAAGGGCTTGAAATTATCCCAAGGGGAAGGTGTTAGGCACCCCTCAAGATCCACAATTGTGGGTCCCAGCCAATAAGTTTTGTGAATTTGGACGGTGAGCAAGTAAGGTTCATATAAGAGGGGTTAACAAATAAGTATGAAAATCTTTAAAGGGTTTTGAAATAACATTAGAATAAACATTTGAAAAGAATTGTCCTAGGTTTAAAGTAATACGGATCACATCAATGCGATACCCGGTATGTCACTTCCTCAAAGAGGCGGCTACACGTGGTATTAGCGCACCGGTCATCATATCCGTATTCTACCCTTCCCACCCCGTAAAGGTTATTTAAAGCGCATGTGTTGGTCACAGATACTTATTGCGTGCTATTACCCGTCCCATCCTATACGTCCTAGAGGGTAGTTAGGACTACTATTCCTACAAGGTCGGGACGAGGCTGAACCCTTAGGTGTAAAGGATAAAATACTAAGCGACATACCAAAACAAGTAGGTAAACACACATGAAGGATCATATAAAGGCAAGTAAAGGCTCACAGATCCCTCCATAAATAAACATGTAAGTAGCACGTCTCAAACACAATTAAACTCTTAAGATGGGAGCAGGAATTTTAGTAAAACAGTAGGTCGTAGGAATCTGAGTTGGAAGACTTAATGAAGGCAGGAAATTTAATTAAGACTGAGTGATTCAAAAAGTAATTTTCAGGAATACAGTGATTTAGGACAGCGTTAGGACTTAAGAGTGCACATCAATTCAGATAGTTCTCAGAAAATCAGTAATTTAAACAGGAGTGCCTTTATTTGAAATCCAATAATCCAAAGTGAGTATAAAGATCCAGTAGTTCGTAAGACTTTAATAAATCATTTTAAAAAATAGTTTAGCAAGTATTCAGAAATAGAACAACTTGGTATAATGAAGTAACTCTGAAAGTTCGAAAAAAAACATGACGGAACAGGAGTTTTGAAATCAGCAATGGGAAGTAAAAATTGCACAACTTCAAAACCATTTCGAAACATAATGGGAGTTTTTTTAACAAAGGTAAAGTGGATTTCAGGAAAGCAGAGACATACATTGCCTATGGGAACATGCATATTTAGCTCTGATTTTAAGGGACATGAGTGATGATACAAAAAACGGTTCAAGCCATTTGACCACATTTTAGTGAGATCATTAGATTAGATACATGTTAACTAGGCGTTCAGATTCTGATAAATAAGAAATCCTAAGGGGGAGGATATCTAATGCACAAAGTGTCATCCTAAAGACATGGTTTCTATATGTCAGGTTATAAAAATGCATGAGCGATACATTTTGTTACTTGTTTAGAGTTATAACTAGGAACGTGGTGTAAGAAATGTCATGGGTATAATAGACATGCTGGAAATAAAGAAATTAAGCATGGTATGCATGTCCTAAGCATGATACTATTGCACACATAGGGAAATAAAGCCTATAGCCATGAATTTTACCCATACTACACTAAACATGCATAGTTGCCCCCATATTCACTATCCAGCCCCAATTGTTTGTTTACAAATTATTACAGGCCATATCAAATGAATTACAGTAATTATAGAAAAGAAAAACAAGAAGTTATTCTATAGGGAGCCTTCAAACAGGCCCAATCTTCCAGTCTCACCTCTTTCGAGTTTCAAAGCCTTACATAGCCTGGGTGCGGCAAAGCTCCCAAAGACCCTTGTGAGGGACCTGGCAAATACCATCACCCGGCAATTGCCCAAGTAGGGATATGTGCAGTGTGGAGTTACCTGCCTCAGTGTGTCAAAGTTCAGAGGGAACTCAAGGTCCCTAAGAAATGCTCACACTGAGGGAGGTGGAACCTAAAGGTCTAAGAATAGTGTGAAGTTCTCAGAGTTGAGTTTGAAAGGGAGTTTTGAAATCACATAGTTTCAGAGATAACAAAGGGTTTTATGAAAACCAGTTTGAAAAGGGCAGCAGCAAGACAGTCACAACCCAGCAGGTATGCAGAGGAAAGACAAACACAGGCAGAGGAGAGGGATTGGGGACAAGTAATTAACAGCAGCATATTTGCACGTATCCAGTCCTTATAACAAAGTTACAGATTTTCACAAAAAATGTAATATGGAGATACAAATCTGAGAATACCCATTATTATAGGTACAGTAGAAGCTAGACAGAAAGTACATAAAGAGATGCTAGATATGCAGGCAGAATAGGGAAAGTAACCACATAGTCAAAGAGTCACATAGGCCATAATGAATCACATAGAGGAAAACAGGAGTCATGTTAGACTAGAAGAAGAAAAGAGATCATAGAAAGAGAGTGGACATGCTAGTTACATGGTAGGCAATAGAACCATAAGTAAAAGCACAAAAGAAACAACAAGAATCTTAACCAAAATTAAAACATATTGTTTAGGATGCTATAACCTTAAATTAGAACATACTAGTGATAAGAGAGGGAGCAAAGCAGAAGAGAGCAAAGTGATAGCACTATTAGCCTTGGCTTATAGCCGGCTAATAATAAGCAAGAGTTGGGAGCAGCAAATAGAGAAAAGAGAGATAAAAAGAGTGAGAGCAAGAGAGAGTAGTATAGAGAGAACTTAGATTGATGTCGATTGATCCCTCCTGCTTAATGAAAGAGCAGGAATACTTATAGTTGAGAACAGGTGATCAAATAAGGTAAGGATCACAAAATATGGTCATAAGAGTAGGCAGAATCAAATCAGTATATAAAAAATACTCGGCTCCCTTAAATTATGGGATTCAAACTCGAAAATGGTAAAGAACACATAGCACATAAGGTAAACAGAAAATATTATAAGACTAAATAAGGAAAGGATCAAAGTAGCATGGTAATTAAGGAACTCATAATCAATCAGTCGGCTATCAAGACAGGTATTCCCTCAAGTCAAGGGATGTAAATTCAAACGGTAACATCAGTGACATATAAAGTAATAACAATAAGTACATGACTAGTAATGAAAGAATCAAAGTTCATTAAGTATAGGGTAGTCAATTAGGACTAAATTCAAAAGACTTCAATTAAGGAAAATGATTCAGTAAACAGAGTGCCTCAACATATAAGGTAAAGGAATCAATTAATTTAAACGGACAAACAGAATTCCAAGGTTTTAAAAGAAATCTTTCAATCAGACTATCGAGTGAGGAAATCAGAATCAGACAAGAGAGAGTCAGGATTCTATATTTCAACACATATATAGAGGAAACAAACAATCATAGCAACGGACAAGTTCATCATTATTTGACGTAAAGAGGTAAGAGATGCATAGACCCAGATAAGTAATCACATAGAGGTAACACAAGTAGGCTAAGGTGTTAGTAAAACTTCTTCAAAGTATGACAAACACAGGATCATAATAAGAACCAAACAGTCAGGCTAATACGAAGAAACCAGATAGAAAGATCTTAAAAGTTAGGGCTTTAGACATATGCAAGTTTAAAAAGCAACAAAAGTATAAAATCAGTCGAGATATGCAAAGAAAAGATTTGAGACAAAAGGGAAAAGTTATTTTAAATGGGTACAGAAGAGCTCAGAGAAACCCTAGTTTTAAAAGAAAGTAAAACCGTTTAAAAGCTGTTGAATCTTGAACATTGAGTTGAGAATAAAGTAAAACCCAGAGAAATAGGTAAGAATCGTTAAAATACCAAAGATTCAAGAGGTTTTAGGAAAAAATTAAGGTTTCGTAAGAACCTAGAGAGAAATCGAAGAACCTGCCGTAAAACTCAGAGGTCGCGGTGGTTCAGGCATATTCGTGTCAAAACCCCACCGGATAAGGCCGGAAAACAACCTCAAGTAGGATTTTCCATTAGTCGTCTGCCATGGACGAAACCTTAAAGGTTTCAGAGGTGAAGGGACCCGAAGAGGTAGGCTTCATAGTGGCCGGTGGCTGAAGGAGGTGAACCTGGAAGTGGCCGGAGATGAAGGCTGGAGGCCATCGGAGATGACAAAGAGCCAGAAGGTTCTAGAGAGAAGGGGAGAGGAAGAGGCGAGAAGAGAGAGAGAGAGTGGCTTGGAAAAGTGAGAGACGGGGGGGGGGGNAGGATTGGGCTAGGATGAATTGGGTTTAAAGATTGGGTTAAAAATGTGGCTATGATTTTAAATAATAAATGGTTAGATATTAAATAACCAAAAAATAGATAAATAATTAAATAAACAACCAATAGTTGTACAAAAAATGAAATTGAGTTTAAATAGATAAAATTACAGTAATTAAATAATATTAAGTGTAACAAATACATAAGTTTCGAATTACACAATATTCAATTGGGCTATAATTGCAAAATTATCGTAATTGAAATTAAATAAGACCCAATTGGCCAATTTACGAAATAATTGGATTTTAATAAGTGAAAAGTGAGTATAAATGACATACTGAACTGGAAAATATATTTTGAAATTATTTTAGAGTACAATTTGTGAATTATAAAAATATACAATATTGAATAATAGGGAAATAATTTAGATAAAAATATGGAAAAATTAGGAAAAATACTCATTATTGCAAAGAGTGATTTTGAAAGCTTATATACAAGTTTGAAAATAATTTGAGGAAAAATTGGGTATCAACAGCTTCCCCTCTTTACCCGGAAAGGATGAAAGAGTTGTCGGGTAAAGATATGATGGCCAATTTGACCGAGATGAAACTGCGGGATAGAATTCGGTCGCACCCTAGTTTCTGAGCTGCCTACATATCCCTGGTTTTACAGGAATCAGGCTGTATGTAGTTTCGGAATCATCGGCGAAATATATCGGTGAGGTTTCACAAGAACGGACGCAAGATGCAAGGTAGGGTAAATGTAGGAAGGTCTTACGGGGTTGTCCTGAGAACTGGAGCGATCCGCTCGTGCCTGGCTGACTGGATGTTCCGACCGAGTTACCTGCAAATAAAGAACAAGCGTATATTGTGCATAATATAAGCATGATGCAAGTTCCCGTCGGACTATGAATGTTGTCTTTGAACGATTAGGATGATGTCCTTAGACAGTGATGTCATGGGCCATGAATCGCTCAGCGCGGGATTCGCAGGCTATGAAATGATGTTCTCGGGCCATGAGGATGGTGCCTTAGAACCATGATGCCTTTGAATAATGATGTGCAAGTTGAATATGAGAGATCCTTAGGCCATGAAATGATGTTCTCGGGCCATGGAGATGGTGCCTCTGAACGATGACGCCTTTGGACGAGTTGGCGATATTTCAGCCCATGAAGAGTGCAGTAGTATGATATTGGCAAGACAGAGCTTAGTCTTGCGATTTGCGAAAGGAAAGAGGGCAGAGCTTAGCCCGAAAGAAAGCGTAAATAAATAAGGTGACTGCTTTGAAAAGGTAGAAAGGAGCTTAGCGTGATGCAATAAGATACAGAGAGAGGTAGAGTAGAACCTCGGAAGGCGGAATAATAGCCTTATGCAATACAGGAAATGAATGCAGGGGAGGTAGAGCTTAACCTCATGCAAGATGGAGACAGATCTTAGTCTCGAAAGACAGAAAGGTAGCCTTATGCAGGTGCGAATGCAGGTGGAGGTAGAGCTTAACCTCATGCAAATGGAGACAGATCTTAGTCTCGAGAGGCAGAAAGGTAGCCTCATGCAAATGCGAATGCAGATGGAGGTATAGATTAACCTTATGCAGATGGAGACAAAGCTTAGTCTCGAGAGGCAAAAAGGTAGCCTCATGCAGGTGCGAATGCAGGTGGAGGTAGATCTTAACCTCATGCAGATGGAGACAGAGCTTAGTCTCGAGAGGCAGAAAGGTAGCCTCATGCAAATGCAAATGCAGATGGAGGTAGAGCGTAACCTCATGCAGATGGAGACAGAGCTTAGTATCGGAAGGCAGAGAGGTAGCCATATGCAATGCGAGAAAATGCAGAGAGACAGTGCTTAGTCTCGGAAGGCAGAATGGTAGCCTTATGCAATGCAGAAAATAAAGCGATAGTAAGAGTTCTTAGCTGGTGATAAAGTGTGGTGATACAATTGTTGTGATTTGCAATGATGATAGTAGTAAGTGTTGGCATGTGCGATGAGTTCGAGAGCGTATCCTTGAGAAGCATGCGCCTTGTGGGGATATTGCGATGTCTTGGGCTTTTTCCGTATTTGTGCCTGCATCCAAAGAAAAATCGTGAGTTCCGTAAAGGGGGAGGGTTAGTTCGTATCCCTGCTGGCTCGGATTGGCCTGTCTGCTTGCTGATGCTGGCTTTGTTTGTACCACAGGGGCAGCGTTGCTAAGACAAGTTGTTTTTAAGAAATAACTATGCATGGTTTTATAAAAATATGATATAACATATAATAAAATAATTTTCTTTGGATGAACCGACGACCATGACGCGGTTCGAGACATTACAACCTTTCTTGCTGCGGAGATTTGAGGGTCCTCCTCAACATTTGCCCCTAATTTGGTGGGTGAAGGCTTCTAGTTGTTACTGGTGCGGTGCTTGGCTGAACCTGCTTTGGAATTTTGAGGTCCCTCCTCAAAATTCTGCCCCAGTTTCCATTCGTGGGGAAAATGAAAATTTTATTAAAATATGACCGAACCCATAGGGCTGCCTACGTATCCCCTCTTAAACGGGAATCAAGTCAGGCGTAGTTCAATTACATCATTTGAGAAAAGCATAAAGAGTTACACATAGTAGAGCTTGACTGCGTCTGAATTTATTGGTTTAGGCCAAATTTCTCCATCCATTTCTGCCAGTATGAGTGCTCCTCCTGTTAGCACTCGGTGAACCATGTACGGGCCTTGCCAATTGGGAGAGAATTTCCCTTTTGCTTCGTCTTGATGAGGAAAGATTTTCTTTAACACCAGCTGTCCTGGTGTGAATCGTCTTGGTTTGACTTTCTTGTTGAAGGCTCGGGTCATTCTATTCTGATATAGCTGACCATGACAAACCGCGTTCATTCTCTTTCCGTCTATGAGGGCCAATTGCTTATAGCGGCTTCTTACCCATTCGGCGTCGTTGAGCTTGGTTTCTTGTATAATTCTCAACGATGGAATTTCAACTTCAGCAGGAATGACGACTTATGTGCCGTACGCCAACATGGAAGGAGTTTCCCCGGTTGATGTGCGAACCGTGGTGCGATACCCTAACAGAGCGAATGACAGCTTCTTATGCCACTGCTTGTGCTTCTCTATCATCTTTCTCAGTATCTTCTTGATGTTCTTGTTGGCAGCCTCAACGGCTCCATTCATTTGAGGTCTGTATGCTGTAGAATTCTTGTGTTTGATCTTGAAGGCTTCACACATTATTCTCATCAAATCACTATTAAGGTTGGAACCATTATCGGTGATAATTGACTCTGGAACTCCAAACCGACAAACAATGCGGTCGCGGACAAAGTCAGCCACGACTTTCTTAGTAACTACTTTGTAAGATGCTGCTTCGACCCATTTGGTGAAATAGTCAATGGCAACCAGAATTAACCTGTGTCCGTTGGAGGCGGCAGGCTCGATTGGTCCAATGACATCCATGCCCCAAGCGACGAACGGCCAGGGTGAGCTCGTTGCATTAAGCTCGTTGGGAGGTACTTTTATCATATCCCCATGTATTTGACATCGATGGCATATGCGGACGTACTGGATGCAGTCTGTTTCCATAGTCATCCATAAATAACCAGCCCGAAGTATCTTCTTTGCTAGAACAAACCCGTTCATATGAGGACCGCATGTACCAGCATGTATTTCCTCCAACAGCTTTGTCGCTTCCTTTGACTCGACACATCTTAATCAACCTAGATCGGGAGTCCTCCTATATAGGATTCCTCCGATATGAAAGAAGTTGTTTGATAGCCTTCGAAGAGTGCGCTTCTGAGTAGCGTTTGCAAGTTCTGGGTACTCTCCCTCTGCCAAGTACTCCTTAATGTCATGAAACCAAGGCTTTCCGTCTGCCTCTTCTTCAATGTGGGCACAGTAGGTCGGGCGACTGTGAATCCTCACCGGGATAGGATCAATGAAGTTCTTATCTGGATTTTGGATCATAAATGACAAGGTGGTCAGTGCGTCGGCGAACTCATTCTGGATTCTGGGAACGTGCCAGAATTCAATCTTTGTGAACCTCCTTCTCAATTCCTGCACACGATGTAGGTATGGCAGTATCTTGGAATTCTTGGTTGCCCATTCTCCTTGAAATTGGTGTATCAATAAGTCGGAATCGCCAATCACTAATAATTCCTGAACATTCATGTCAATGGCCAAGTTGAGCCCAAGGATGCATGCCTCATATTCAGCCATGTTGTTGGTGCAGGGGAACCTGAGTTTGGCGGATACCGGGTAGTGCTGACCAGTTTCTGAAATTAAGACTGCTCCAATACCCACGCCTTTGAAGTTTGCGGCCCCATCAAAGAACATCCTCCAACCGTCGTAGGATTCTGCAATGTCCTCTCCTACGAATGATACTTCCTCATCGGGGAAATACGTTTTCAAGGGTTCGTATTCTCCGTCCACAGGATTCTCAGCAATATGATCGGTTAATGCTTGTCCCTTGACTGCCTTCTGAGTTGCGTAAATGATGTCGAACTCACTTAACAGGATCTACCATTTAGCCAGCTTGCCAGTGGGCATGGGTTTCTGAAAGATGTACTTGAGCAGATCCATCCTTGATATGAGATACGTTGTGTAGGCACAGAAATAATTCCTCAACTTCTGTGCGACCCAAGTCAAAGCACAACAGGTGCGTTCTAATAGAGAATATCGGGCCTCATATGGAGTAAACTTCTTACTGAGGTAGTAAATTGCCTGTTCTTTCCTCCCTGTTTCGTCATGTTGCCCGAGAACACAACTGAAAGCTCCATCTAATACGGCCAGGTAGAGTAATAGAGGTTTACCCGGATCTGAGGGTACCAAGACTGGTGGTGTTGAGAGGTACTTCTTGATTCTATCGAAGGCTTTTTGACAATCCTCAGTCCCTTTGGTGGCAGCATCCATTCTTAGCATCTTGAAAATTGGTTCACAAATGACGGTAGACTGGGCTATGAATCGGCTGATATAATTGAGCCTTCCCATAAAGCTCATAACATCCTTCTTGTTCTTTGGTGGCGACAATTCTTGGATGGCTTTGACCTTTGATGGATCTAGCCCTATTCCTCGACGACTGACGATGAACCCTAGCAGCTTGCCGGTAGGAACCCCGAACGCACACTTTGCAGGGTTAAGTTTCAGATTGTATTCCCTTAACCTGTTGAAGAACTTTCTCAAATCTTCCATGTGATCAACAGCTTTCTTTGATTTGATGATGACATCGTCCACATATACCTCGATCTCCTTGTGAATCATGTCATGGAATATAATAGTCACGGATCTCATGTAAGTGGACCCTGTATTTTTTAGGCCGAATGGCATCATCTTGTAGCAATCACTCCCCACGGCGTAATGAATGCCGTTTTCTCAGCATCTTCTTTGTCCATCCAAATATGACGGTAACCAGCAAAACAATCTACAAAGGACTGCAACTCGTGCTTGGCACAGTTGTCAATTAAGATGTGTATGTTCGGCAGGGGGAAGTCGTCTTTCGGACTGGCCCGGTTGAGATCCCGGTAGTCGACGCAGAATCTGACCTTCCCATCTTTCTTTGGTACAGGCACAATGTTGGCTAACCATGTAGGATATTCGACCACTCGGAGAACCTCAGCGTTGATCTGCTTGGTGACCTCCTCTTTGATTTTCAAGCTCATGTCGGGTTTGAACTTCCTGAGCTTTTGCTTCACTGGTGGGCATGTTGGATTGGTTGGCAGCTTGTGGGCCATAATAGGTGTACTGAGGCCAGTCATGTCATCATATGACCAGGCGAATATGTCCTCATACTCCCTTAAAAAATTTGTATATTCTTCCCTTTCTGACGGCGACAGATGAATGTTGATGCGTGTTTCTTTGACGTTCTCTGCGTTTCTCGGGTTGACGACCTCAGTCTCGTCCAAGTTAGACTTGGGCCTATTCTCAAAGTTCTCTACCTCTTTAATAATATCCTCAGGTATATCATCCTCGTCTGACTCGAAATCCATTTGTTACGTTGCCTCATTGCAGGTCACAGTCGTCGGTTCATCAAGATAAGTAATAGTAATGTTGTGTAAAAATAAATTAATGGAGAGGAAAATAGTAATAAGTAAATATAAGATTTATAAAGAAATTGGAAATGCTTTGATAAATTTAGTAATTGTTTGAACATAGGAGCTCTTTCTTGAAAAAATTAAAAAATACGAAAAGGAAGAAAATTCTTTAAATAAATAAACTGTAAATAATGCTTGTTTTGTTAGCCTTGCTACCCCGAGGCTCGATGGGCTTTGGTTGTCCTGACAGACCAATTGTTGAGATGTGATCCCTTGCTCACGACTTGTATGGAAGGGCCTTCCTCCCCCTCCTCCTCAAGAATGACACAGCAGTCCATATCCTCATCATCCAGAAATAGATCCCTTATCACCGCTAGCGCTTACTCTTCGTTTGTACCATATATGATGTCAGCTGGCTGGAAAGTCTGCTCTATGCGGGGTATTGACTACTCCAATGGGTAGTAGGGGTCGCGCCATGGTGGCGACCAGTCCTTGAACTCCTCCCAAGTGTACTCGTACCCTAGCCCAAAAGTAGTACCGTGCTTCTTGAGTGTTATTGGCTTTGTTATTCCTTGAAGATGCTTACCGAGCCCTTTACCCGGCTCGTACCCTTGCCAGTTCAATATGCTTTCGGTCTTACTGCCCCACCACTTGTCTTTGTCAATGGCGTTAACATGTTCTATGTTGTGATAGATTTCTCCGCCCAACTTCCTCCTTCCATCGATGACCGAAAAGGTCTGGCGACCGTAGATATGGTTGCTACCATCTCCATGAATTATTACCTCTTGATGATTCCATTCAAACTTCACAGCTTGATGTAGGGTTGATGCCACGGCCCCAGCCGCGTGGATCCAAGGTTGTCCCAATAGTAAGTTGTAGGATGCAGGCACATCCATCACTTGGAAATCTACATCGAACCAAGTTGGTCCCATTTGTAAGAATAAGGTAATTTCTCCCATGGTGGACCTTTGCGAACCGTTGAAGGCCTTTACGTTGATCTCTCCTTCCTTTATCTCATGTAGACTCTTGCCCAATCTCTTGAGTGTGACCAGTGGACAAATGTTGAGGCTGGAACCCCCATCAATTAAGATCCTTGTGATGAAATAATCCTCACATTGTACAGTGATGTGCAGTGCTCTATTATGCCCTAGCCCCTCGGGCGGTAGCTCATCTCTTATGGAAAGTGATCTTGTGACTCTCCAGTATCTGGCCCACCATGTTATCCATTTCCCCACTAGTGATATTGTCTGGCACGTATGCTTCACTCAACACCCTTAGCAAAGCACTCATGTGACTTTCAGAGTTTTGTAACAGAGAGATGATGGATATCTGAGCTGGTGTTTTGTTCAACTGGTCGAGGATTGAGTATTCCTTGGCTTGTATCTTTCTCCACTGATCATCGGGACCTGTTTCAATGATGGGGGGACGGTTGTTGGCCTACTTGCTAGACTCTGCCAAATGCTCAGGGGTATAAACTCTGCCAGTTCTTGTCATACCCTGTGCTGCGATGGCTTCCTCAGACTTGCCTCTACCTTTCCTCATTGCTTCAGCAGTATAGTCCCACGGAATGACGTCTGAGTAAAAGGGTGTTGTTGTTGACATTGCCACTGGAATAGGTGTGGTCATTCTTATTCCTGCCGGAGTATATGTTATGTATGGCCGGACTGCAACTTCGAGCGGTCACACAAACTCGACTTCGATCGGCCCTGGGGGTTTTCCCTCGGCGGGTGGCCTTGATTCAAACTCAAGTGGAATGGACATGCTTACCTCAACTTTCTCAGACGGCTGCATCTGGACCACGATCGGATTAAGAGTAATCACGGGCTTTTTCGGATCACCCTCGACAATTAGCCCAATTGATCCCTCGGGATCCCAATCATCTTCAACCTCAATCATGTGGACACCGCCTTTATGGTCGGGCAGCGGATTATTGCGAACATTAGGAGAAGGGTCCTTGGCCACAATGATCTTGTTATCTATGAGGGTTTGTATCTTGTCCTTCAGGGAATGGCATTCCTCGATGGTGTGTCCCTTCATGCCGGAGTGGTAAGCACAGGTTTTGTTTGGGTTGACCCACTGAGACGGGTTCTCGGGGATGACAGCGGGGATGGGTGTGACATAACCGGCGGCTTTAAGCTTTTCATATAATTGGTCAATGGGTTCAGCTATGGCAGTATACTATTTTGATGGACGACGGTCGAAGTTTGGGCGAGGTCTCGGGAAGTTTTGGTTACGGGGTGATTGATAGTGAGAAGGTTGAGAATTGAAGACATTATAGACGGGAGCTGGTTGTGAGTATCTGGGCGAGGTAGGCTGATATGTGGATGGTGGAGTTTGGTAGGCGGGTGAGGGTGTCTGGTATTAAGGTGAAAGTGCTTGGTAACTTGGAGCTGGTTGGTATGTGAATGAAGGTGTGGGGTATACTTGATATTTGGTAGGGGACTTAGCTTGCTGGGCCACCATCACGGCTCATACATCCCTTTTCTTGGACACACCACCGGATTGCAGAGCTTTATTGGTAGCATGTAGAGCTTCAAAGTTAGTAACAATACCGTTTTTGATGCCTTCCTCGATTCGCTCTCCCAACTTGATGATATCAGAAAACTTGTGCCCTTCGACCATCATCAGCCGTTCATAGTACTGAGGATCCTGAGCGCGCACAAAGAATTTCTTCATTTGTTCTTCTTCCAAGGCTGGCCTGACCTTGGCAGCCTTTGACCTCCAACGAGTAGCATACTCGCGAAAAGTCTCAGTTGGTTTCTTCTTCAAGTTCTGGATGTAGAACACATCCGGCGCATTCTCTGTGTTGAATCTGAATCTATCCATGAAGTCTGTATCCATATTCACCCAATTGATCCATTTCTTTGGATCCTGATTAATGTACCAGCATAGTGCATCGCCTTTCAGACTCCTCATGAGAGTTTCATGCGGATCCTTTCATATTTTCCCACGCCGACCAATTTGTCGCAGTAAGTCCTCAAATGGACTCTTGGGTCACCAGTACTATCAAACATCTCGAACTTAGGAGGTTTGTACCCCTCGGGCAGTTCAATATTTGGCCGTATGCAAAGATCCTCATAGTTCAATCCCTTAACCCCTTTAACTCCTTCGACGCCCTGAACTCGGTTGGTCAATTTCTTGAGTTCATCGGCCAGATTCCTGATGAGCTCATCCTTCTCGTCGGACTCATAGGTATGCGGTGTGGAATGAGATACGGTTTCCACATAAATGGGGTTGTCGTAAGCCTGGAGGTGGTCTCTCGTCTGATCTTGGGGAGGCAGAGTGTTGTAGTGACATGTGTTGCGTGGTGCTGGTGGAACAGGATCTTTGGGGTGATTGGGTTGTTTTGGGACGTTTTGGGGTAAAGTGGGGTTCAGAGTATTTGGGAAGTGAACGTCTGGAACGTTGAGGGAGAATGATAAGTGGGCCAAATTCTTGACTTGGTCAAGTTCCTCTTGGAACTTCAACAGCTTCTTCTCTAGTGGAGACATACCCTCGTGCAGAACCTGAATACCCTGACCATCAGTGACCTCAACCTGTTCATCCCTGTTGTCTTTTCTAGTACCGCTTACATCTGCCATCTTAGTTTTACCCTTGCTTTTCCTTTTGGGAGGACTGGGAGGAGGAGTAGGAGGAGGGCCCTTTGATCTGGTGCAATAAGTTGTTGATGCCAAAGTGCACGAACTAACCTTTGGGGAAGGGGAATAACTAACAAAAAGGCAGTGAAGTTAGTGAAGATATAAAGAATATTGCGGTAATTTAAACATGTAATGCGAAAATGTAAAACGCATCCTAAGTTGGGGAACCTCTTTATGCCTGAGGTAGGCCTAGCGAAAAATTAATTTTGAGAATTTAAATGCTAAATGCCTCATTTTATTGATGATAAAATAGACAAATCCAACTTGACTCTAACATACGAAAATGTAAAATGTCATTAATGGCCAAAGGCCTCATTACATCAAAAGCAAAGTAAAGACAAATCCTATCTATTTGGCCCCAGAAGGACCTTCCCCAGACTCGACACCTCTACTTGCCTTGATCAACATTCCCATCTCGCGGAGTCCCAGTAGGTCTTGGCTAGAATTCCTACTTCAGTTCCCTCGGTCGTTTGACAAGTCCCAATCCTCCTAAGGAACTTTCCTCCAAGTCAACTATGCCTCGTTCCAAGTGTGCTAGCCTCTAGGTGGAAGTGACGCCCATGTCCTTCCATTCCTCGATCAGCTTCTTGTTGGCTATGTGGATTTTGTGATGATCTTCTTCACAGTCATAGAGCCTTTTGCGCAGCTGGTTGAACCTAGTTGTTGCCTCGACTTTCTCGTCTATGACCCTATGTCCTTGAGTGAAACCTGGCTCAATACTTCCTCCCCAGTTATCTTCCAACCATCCCAGATAGTAAGGAGAGCAACCAGCGTGATACTTGTCAGGCACGATAGTATCCTTCTCCAACCGGATCCTGCAGTGCCACAATTGTTGAGCTTGACATTTGTCAGGGCTATCGTCATCTTGGAAGTCTGCCCTGAGATGACTCATTTTATCGACCCTTGGAACGACTTGTTTCCTCCCCGCCTGCCTCATGACGCGAATCGGGATGTAAGGGTATGTCCCTCTAAGACCAATCAATATCAAGAACGGGGTGTCTCTAGTCTGAATGATGAATTCGTCGGTCGGGAACCACTCGAACATCCATTGGATTTGATCCTCGGTCAGATCTCCTAATAACTCAACCCATCCCTTCGCATTCTCTGGTTGTGCAAACATGTCGGGGATGTAGTTCATACGCTTTGGATGATGGAAAGCAATATGATCATCCCAAATTCTCCTATGTATGTCTTGACGGTAGTCACCCCTTTGCAAATGCTCGGTGAGCCAAAGCTAAAGTAGCAGGTTGCAACCCTCAAAATGTTTTGCTCCTCGTTGACAGTTCTCCAAAGCTCAGTATATGTCAGCAACGATCATGGGTACAATGCTGAAATCTTGTTTGTCGATCCCTTCCATCAAAGTCTTGGTAACCATATCCAATCTAGTGTGGATTCTCCCCTTCTTTGTCGGGAAGACCATCAATCCCAAAAAGCAGAACATGAAGACGAATACCCGGCAGTGAATGTGTCCTAGAGAGGTGAGGGCAAACTCTTCCTGATATGTGCGGTAAGACTGACTACGGCCATACCTCCCGTACAAGTAGTCAAAGGGGATGTACGAGTCTTTCAAGTAGACTAAGTCCGGATTCTTCTTGAGTCCCATCATCTTGAGAAAACCCCGGCCTGTTCGGTTTTCAGGCATCAATAACCCTTGAGACTCTCAAGGCAAACCAACTAAACCCCCTATCTCCTCTAGCGGTAGTGTCATCTCATTGTTCCCAAATCGAAAAACTGACCGATCACAGTCCTAGAATAAGGTGGCGGCCTCTATCATCATGTTGTTAGGTTGAATGTCCAAAAGAGAGGGCAGGTTGCCCAGGTGTTTTCTAACTGCTGTTTTGTCGCTTGAATGCAAGTCTTCCCACCAATTTAGAAGTTTTGGGTGGATGTTGGTGACCATGCCGATCTGGGGACCTCGTGCCTCATTTCTACAAAATAAACAGGTTAGGCCCTTACCCCCACCGGACTCGACTATTTAACACCAATAATTAGCAATGAGCATTTAAGTTCTCCAAATAAATGCACAAAATGTGAGAGCGTACTTTTGGGTTCCAGGGAAACCCAATGGACTTTGACTATCTTAAAGGCTATTGTGTGGACAACACGTTAGCCTGACTAAGTATGACCAAGATGCATGTAACATACAATAGAGTAAGGTTTCTATTGGGGTTTTAGACCGGTACCCTTGAGCGGACAACTCAAGGGGGAAGGCACGAAACTGTCGACTGCACCGCTGATCGACTAGTTTTACCGCAAATATGCCTTTCCGAATTTAGGGGGTGATAATATTGGAATAGCGCAACCACTCATTGTAAGCGTTGCTATAGGATTTGCTTGGCACGAGTGGAATATGAATGCGGAGCATGATATGTAGTAATAAGCATTAAAACAGGTAAGCATGTATTTTCACGTTGAGGAAAACGGTAAAGAAAGGAAATACAACAGTTATAATGGAAAGCGGTTACAAAGAAAACATGAAGATATGTCAGTTACGTTCAGGTGAAATAAATACCTGTAAAAATAAACAATTAACGGCATATAACGGGGAATAGGAAAGGCATAAGCATTTAAATGCAAATTAAAGGTCCAAATTTACAAAGCAAATTGTAATGGTATAAGCCTAGGGAAAATGCTCAGCAGAGTCGCCATGTTGTCGCGCCCCCTTTATCTATCGCACGAGTTAGGTACGGAGAGATCGAGTTTATGACATTCTGGAAAACTCCTTAAAGGAAGAGGTTTAAGGAAGAGTCGCCACCTAACGATTTTTACGGTGCGTTAGGGCACCTAGAGTTGATAACTCATGAACTGGTTTGCGTTACCAGAGATTGGGTAAGGGCTTGAAATTATCCAAAGGGGAAGGTGTTAGGCACCCCTCAAGATCCACAACTGTGGGTCCCAGCCAATAAGTTTTGTGAATTTGGACGGTGAGCAAGTAACAAGTAAGGTTCATATAAGAGGGGTTAACAAATAAGTATGAAAATCTTTAAAGGGTTTTGAAATAAAATTAGAATAAACATTTGAAAAGAATCGTCCTAGGTTTAAAGTAATACGGATTACATCAATGCAATACCCGGTATGTCACTTCCTCAAAGAGGCGGCTACACGTGGTATTAGCGAACCGGTCATCATATCCGTATTCTACCCTTCCCACCCCGTAAAGGTTATTTATAGTGCATGTGTTGGTCACAGATTCTTATTGCGTGCAATTACCCGTCCCATCCTATACGTACTGGAGGGTAGTTAGGACTACTATTCCTACAAGGTCGGGACTAGGCTGAACCCTTAGGTGTAAAGGATAAAATACTAAGTGACATACCAAAACAAGTAGGACATCACATATGAAGGAGCATATAAAGGCAAGTAAAGGCTCACAGATCCCTCCATAAATAAACATGTAAGTAGCACATCTCAAACACAATTAAAGTCTTAAGATGGGAGCAAGAATTTTAGTAAAATAGTAGGTCGTAGGAATCTGAGTTGGAAGACTTAATGAAGGCAGGAAATTTAATTAAGACTGAGTGATTCAAAAAGTAATTTTCAGGAATACAGTGATTTAGGACAGGGTTAGGACTTAAGAGTGCACAGCAATTCAGATAGTTCTCAGAAAATCAGTAATTTAAACAGGAATGCCTTTATTTGAAATCCAATAATCCAAAGTGAGTATAAAGATCCAGTAGTTCGTAAGACTTTAATAAATCGTTTTAAAAAATAGTTTAGCAAGTATTCAGAAATAGAACAACTTGGTATAATGAAGTAACTCTGAAAGTTCGAAAAAAACATAACGAAACAAGAGTTTTGAAATCAGCAATGGGAAGTAAAAATTGCACTACTTCAAAACCATTTCGAAACATAATGGGAGTTTTTTAACAAAGCTAGAGTGGATTTCAGGAAAGCAGAGACATCAAAGTTTGGGAAATTTAAAAGAGGCAGATTAATCCCAACATAGTAGAATATAGTTGATTTGATTTTAATTGCGCATTAGGCCTAAAGTTTGCCTAGGCGTCGTATACATTGCCTAAGGGAACATGCATATTTAGTTCTGATTTTAAAGGACATGAGTGATGATACAAAAAACGTTTCAAGCCAGTTGACCACATTTTAGTGAGATCATTAGATTAGATACATGTTAACTAGGCGTTCAGATTCTGATAAATAAGAAATCCTAAGGGGCAGGATATCTAATGCACAAAGTGTCATCCTAAAGACATGGTTTCTATATGTCAGGTTATAAAAATGCATGAGCGATACATTTTGTTACTTGTTTAGAGTTATAACTGGGAACGTGGTGTAAGAAATGTCATGGGTATAATAGACATGCTAGAAATAAAGAAACTAAGCATGATTTGCAATTCATGGTATGCATGTCCTAAGCATGATACTATTGCACACATAGGGAAATAAAGCTTATAGCCATGATTTTTACCCATACTACACTAAACATGCATAGTTCCCCCCATATTCACTATCCAGCCCCAATTGTTTGTTTACAAATTATTACAAGCCATATCAAATGAATTACAGTAATTATAGAAAGGGAAAACAAGAAGTTATTCTATAGGGAGCCTTCAAACAGGCCCAATCTTCCAGCCTCACCTCTTTCGAGTTTCATAGCCTTACATAGCCTGGGTGCAGCAAAGCTCCCAAAGACCCTTGTGAGGGTCCTGGCCAATACCAGCACCCAGCAATTGCCCAAGTTGGGATATGTGCAGTGTGGAGTTACCTGCCTCAGTGTGTCAAAGTTCAGAGGGAACTCAAGGTCCCTAAGCAATTCTCACACTGAGGGAGGTGGAACCTAAAGGTCTAAGAATAGTGTGAAGTGCTCAGAGTTGAGTTTGAAAGGGAGTTTTGAAATGACATAGTTTCAGAGATAACAAAGGTTTTTTATGAAAACCAGTTTGAAAAGGGCAGCATCAAAACAGTCACAACCCAGCAGGTATGCAGAGTTCCAAAAAGACAAACACAGGCAGGGGAGAGGGATTGGGGACAAGTAATTCACAACATCATATTTGCACATATCAAGTCCTTATAATAAAGTTACAGATTTTCACAAAAAATGTAATATGGAGATACAAATCTGAGAATACCCATTATTATAGGTGCATTAGAAGACAGACAGAAAGTACATAAAGAGATGCTAGATATGCAGGCAGAATAGGGAAAGTAACCACATAGTCAAAGAGTCACATAGGCCATAATGAATCACATAGAGAAAAACAGGAGTCATGTTAGACTAGAAGAAGAAGAGAGATCATAGAAAGAGAGTGGACATGCTAGTTACATGGTAGGCAATAGAACCATAAGTAAAAGCACAAAAGAAACAACAAGAATCTTAACCAAAATTAAAACATATTGTTTAGGATGTTGTAACCTTAAATTAGAACATACCAGTGATAAGAGAGGGAGCAAAGCAGAAGAGAGCAAAGTGATAGCACTATTAGCCTTGGCTTATAGCTGGTTAATAATAAGCAAGAGTTGGGAGCAACAAATATAGCAAAGAGAGATAAAAAGAGTGAGAGCAAGAGAGAGTAGTATAGATAGAATTTAGAGTGATGTCGATTGATCCCTCATGCTTAATGAAAGAGAAGGAATACTTATAGTTGAGAACAGGTGATCAAATAAGGTAAGGATCACAAAATATGGTCATAAGAGCAGGCAAAATCAAATCAGTATAAAAAAAAATACTCGGCTCCCTTAAATTATGGGATTCAAACTCGAAAATGGTAAAGAACACATAGCACATAAGGTAAACAGAAAATATTACAAGACTAAATAAGGAAAGGATCAAAGTAGCATGGTAATTAAGGAACTCATAATCAATCAGTCGGCTATCAAGACAGGTATTCCCTCAAGTCAAGAGATTCAAATTCAAACGGTAACATCAGTGACATATAAAGTAATAACAATCAGTACATGGCTAGTAATGAAGGAATCAAAGTTCATTAAGTATAGGGTAGTCAATTAGAGCTAAATTCAGAAGACTTCAATTAAGGAAAATGATTCAGTAAACAGAGTACCTCAACATATAAGGTAAAGGAATCAATTAATTTAAACAGACAAACAGAATTCTAAGGTTTTAAAAGAAATCTTTCAATCAGACTATCGAGTGAGGAAATCAGAATCAGTCAAGAGAGAGTCAGGATTCTATATTTCAACACATATATAGAGGAAAAAGACAATCATAGCAACGGACAAGTTCATCATTATTTGACGGAAAGAGGTAAGAGATGCATAGACCCAGATAAGTAATCACATAGAGGTAACACAAGTAGGCTAAGGTTTTAGTAAAACTTATTCGAAGTATGACAAACACATGATCATAATAAGAACCAAACAATCAGGCTAATACGAAGAAACCAGATAGAAAGATCTTAAAAGTTAGGGATTTAGACATATGCAAGTTTAAAAAGCAACAAAAGTATAGAATCAGTCGAGATATGCAAAGAAAAGGTATGAGACAAAAGGGAAAAGTCAGTTTAAACGGGTACAGAAGAGCTCATAGAAACCCTAGTTTTAAAAGGAAGTAAAAACGTTTAAAAGTTGTTGAATCTTGAACATTAAGTTGAGAATAAAGTAAAACCCAGAGAAATAGGTAAGAATCGTTAAAATACCAGAGATTCAAGAGGTTTTAGGCAAAAATTAAGGTTTCGTAAGAACCCAGAGAGAAATCGGAGAACCTGCCGTGAAACTCAGAGGTCGTGGTGGTTCAGGCATAGTCGTGTCAAAACCCCACCGGAGAAGGCCGGAAAACAACCTCAAGCAGGAGCTTCCAGTAGTCTTCTGCCATGGACGAAACCTTAAAGGTTTCAGAGGTGAAGGGACCCGGAGAGGTAGGTTTCATAGTGGCCGGTGGCTGAAAGAGGTGAGCCTGGAAGTGGCCGGAGATGAAGGCTGGAGGCCATCGGAGAATACAAAGAGCCAGAAGGTTCTAGAGAGAAGGGGAGAGGAAGAGGCGAGAAGAGAGAGAGAGAGAGTGGCTTGGAAAAGTGAGAGACGGAGGGGGGGGGGGGAAGTTAGGGGTTAATTA
>MDKH01081394.1:0-25407 GCA_005239495.1 Nicotiana undulata
ATTATGGATCGGGTTGCACGCCGCATCAATATATCGCTTGGGCTGAAGGAGCCCCTCCGGAGTCTGTACACCCCCAGTGAGCGCAGGTACTTATTGAGAGTAAGTATTGAGGGCTGAGAGCCGAGAGCCGAGTGTATGAGCTGTTGAGATGAGTTAAGTGACTGTTTCCTTGAGAGGCTGTACTTGCTTTTAATTATTGTTGCACTTAGTTGTTATGTGTTGTTGTTGTGAAATTTCTGGAAGCTTTATATCTGGTTTTACTTGAGCTCGAACTGATTTGACTTAAACTGCCGGATTTGAAAGCATGTTCACTCTTTACAGAAAACTTCTAAAATGAATTGTATTTTCATAGATCGTCACTACTTCTCAGTTCCTTATTTAATTTTGTTACTTGCTGAGTTGGTTGTACTCATGCTACACCCTGCACTTCATGTGTAGATCCGGGTGTGTACGGTTTCGGCAATCGCTGAGTTCGTGCGCGAGCTGATTATTGGAGACTTACGAGGTAGCTGTCGGCGTGGGCATTCCTTGTTTCTCCTTTCTTATTATCATTTCTCTCTTGTATTGGCATTTGGCATAGACTGTAGTAGACTCTGTTTCTAGACTAGTTGTTAGATGCTCACGACTTAGTGACACCTCGATGTCGGGCTATGATTCCGCACTTGTGTTTTAAGTTTTTACCCCGTTGTTATGTAAACCTCCGGTTAATTTGATTGTCTTAACTCATTTCTGTCATATATTGAAAGTATATTGAGAATGTCATCTTGCCTAGTTCCACGATAGGCGCCATCACGACGAGTTAGGTATTTGGGTCGTGCATCATGCATGTGATGTTGGAAGTTATAAATTATTAAAGAATAATTGTGGGATATATTATTGGTAAATGGTGGTAGTGGGATGAAATAAGTATATGGTTAAGAGATGTAGAGATTTATGTCTACTAGGTGTTTGATAAAGTGTCTAAATGGCCTAAACTATGGAATTTGTTACTAATATTATTCCCATTGGATGTTGTTATTGTAGATTGAAGTTTCATAGTGTAGTGGATCATTTTAGTACCATTAAGAGGCGAGTTTGAGGTATGTTGGATAAACTTTCTCTCTTAAAATCGGATTCCATAACGTTCCCATAAGTTCAAGTATGGTTGACTCAAGATTCCCAATTTCTATATTTCGGGTTATCTCCTATAAACTTGACTATTACGAATGAGCCTTATGTCGAAAGATATTTGTTCAAAGCGTGGTTTGCGTATTAAAATATTATGGCTTGAGTCGTATTCCAAATGAAAGCTAGTATGCCAAATTGTGTGAGAAAAACTCGATATGCTTGGGACTCTTAATTGCTCATATGTGTGCCTAAAGCCTTGATTGAAAATATCATGTTGTTTATTGTCTGTTATGATGCTTGAAAATGAAATAAGTGAATTTGAAAAAACGGAGTGTGGCCAACGTGCCAAGGACATAAGTTATATTTATGACTAGTGATGCCAATGAAATGAGAAGATGTGATACATATCGTGAAATGAGGCTCGACGTAACTGTTCATAAATGGCATAAAAAATGAATTGCCTAAAATATTTTGTACCCACTTTATGCCTATAAGTGGCTGTTTTAAATAATGCTTTACTTTATAAATATATCCAGTGTGATTTGTGTCATTATACACTCAAGTATTGAAATTGCACGTGGTCATTTCTAGGAAAGAGAATTGTAAGAATAAATTGTGTATTGATTGTTTATGATCTAGATGTGTGTTTATATTACTGGTTGGCATGACTCATTCTTTGGGAAGAAACCTTTGTGCTTAAATATTCCATAACGAATGAACTTATGGTGATCATTGGAAAGTAAAGAAATGAAATGGGGAAATATGAAACACGGCCAAGCGCCAAGAATAATTTTATAACTGGGGCTACTCGTGCCAATGTATTGAAAAGATGGGAAGAAAATATTAAATTGTGAATATGGTTGATGTCTCAAATGATATGGCTTAGCCGATCAGGCCGAGATTGGACTCCGTGTAACGTGATGGTATTGTGGATGAAATTATGAATGTGGTTGATGTCTCGAATGAGATGGCTTAGCCGATTGGGCCGAGATCAGACTCCGTATAAAAACACGATGGTATTGTGGATGAAATTATGAATATGGTTGATGTCTCAAATGAGATGTCTTAGCTGATCGGGCCGAGATCGGACTCTGTGTAAAAACACGGTGGTATTGTGGGTTGTGGCGCATTGGCACCAAGAATCACCCAACCTAATAACGCATAATTTGATTTTAAAATCTATGTGATCCTTAACTTGATGTTTTGGTGTTATTTGCATCTCATATTGCCTTCTTGAATGTTTCCCTTATATTACTATTCATTCTATTGAGATAGTGTTTTAGTTTTACATACTAGTGTTATTCGACAGTACTAACGTCCTTTTTGCCGGGGGCGCTGCATCTTTAAATGGATGCAGGTGGTTCCATAGGACAATGTTGATTATAGATAGTGTTGTGTCCTCTTCTCAGCGGACTCGGTGAGCCCCACTTTATTCCGGGGTCATGTTTATATTGTTGTCACTTCGTGTTTTGAGGTATAGCCAGAGCCTTGTTATGTTTATATCTTTTGTTTATATTGTTGTCACTTTATGCATGTGATGTTGGAAGTTATAAATTATTAAAGAATGATGGTGGGATAAATTATTGGTAAATGGTGGTAGTGGGATGAACTTACACTATGGTTAAGAGATATAGAGATTTATGCCTACTAGGTGTTTGATAAAGTGTCTAAATGGCCTAAAATATGGAATTTGTTACTAATATTGTTCCCATTGGATGTTGTTATTGTAGATTGAAGTTTCTTAGTGTAGTGGATCATTGTAGTACCATTAAGGGGAGAATTTGAGGTATGTTGGCTAAACTTTCTCTCTTAGAATCGAATTCCATAATGTTCCCGTAAGTTCAAGTATGATGGCTCAAGATTCTTAATTTCTATATTCTGCATTATCTCCTATAAACTTGACTATTCCGAATGAGCTTTATGTCAAAATATATGTTCAAAGTGTGGTTTGCGTATTAAAATATTATGGCTTGAGTCGTGTTCCAAATGAAAGCCAGTATGCCAAATTGTGTGAGAAAAACTCAATATGCTTGAGACTCTTAATTTCTCATATGTATGTCTAAAGCCTTGATTGAAAATATCATGTTGTTTATTATCTGTTATGATGCTTGAAAATGAAATAAAGGAATTGGGAAAATAAAGTGTGGCCAACGTTCCAAGAACTTAAGTTATAATTGTGACTGGTGATGCCAATGAAATGAGAAGATGTGAGAGATCATGAAATGAGCCTCGACGTAACTGTTCATAAATGATATAAAAAATGAATTGCCTAAAAGCTTTTGTACTCACTTTATGACCATAAGTGGCTGTTTTAAATAATGCTTTGATATATAAATATATCCAGTGTGATTCGAGTTATTATACACTAAGGTATCGAAATTACACGTGGTCATTTCTGTTTATTTTTACTTATAAAAATAAATTGTGTATTGATTGTTTATGAACTTAATGTGTGTTTCTATTACTGGTTGTATTCCCCATTCTTTGGGAAGAAACCTTTGTGCTTAAAGTTTCCATAACTAATGAACTTATGGTGATCACTAGAAAATAAAGAAATGAAAGTGTGAAATATGAAATACGGCCAAGCGCCAAGAATAACTTTGTAATTGTGGCCACACGCGCCAATGTATTGAAAAGATGGGAAAGAAATATGAAATTGTGAATATCGTTGATGTATCAAATGAGATAGCTTAGCCGATCGGGCCGAGATCGGACTCTGTTTAAAAATACGGTGGTATTGTGGATGAAATTGTGAATATGGTTTATGTCTCAAATGAGATGGCTTAGCCGATCAGGCCGAGATCCAACTCCGTGTAAAAATATGGTAGTATTGTTGATGAAACTGTGAATATGGTTGATGTCTCAAATGAGATGGCTTAGCTGATCGGGCCGAGCGCGAACTCTGTGAAAAAACACGGTGGTATTGTTGATGAAATATTGAATATGGTTGATGTCTCAAATGAGATGGCTTAGCCGATCGGGCCGAGATTAGACTCAGTGTTAAAACATGGTGGTATTGTGGATAGTGGCGTATTGGCACCAAGAATCACCAAACCTAATAATGTGGAAATTGATTCGAAAGTCTATATGATCCTTAACTTGATGTTTTAGTGTTATTTGCAGCTCATATTTCTTTCTTGACTGTTTCCCTTGTATTACTATTCATTATATTAAGATATTGTTTTAGTTTTACATACTAGTACTATTCGACAGTACTAACGTCCCTTTTGCCGGGGGCACTGTATCTTTAAATGGATGCAGGTGGTTCCATAGAGGACAATGTTGATGACAAATATTGCTACATCCTCTTCTCATCGGACTCGGAGCCCCACTTCATTCCGGGGTCATGTGTTATATCTTTTGTTTATATCGTTGTCACTTTTTGTTTTGAGCTATAGCCGGAGCCTTGTTGCCAACATTTCCATATTACTCTTCAGTTTTACTTAGAGGCTCCGTAGACAGGTTGTGGGTGGTGGTTGATATTGGGAGTCAAAACTAAAAATGTTGGTATTTACCGAACACGCTTTTCTTCATATCTATAAACTTGTAATATTTTGGAAATTATGAATGAAGCTACCAACGGAAATGAAATGGAAGTTGCTACTGAAAACTACTTAGTGTTTGATTAATGGAGTACATCTCCTCTTTATTCATGTATTAGTTTGGGTAGAAGGAAATCTATTAGGCTTGCTCGGTCGGGGTCACTTGGTTGAGCGCCGGTTTCGCTCCCTGAGTTTTGGGCGTGACAACTATCCGTCCGTCTGAGGATGAAATGTTGTGCTGAACTCAACCTGCGTGCCCAACTCACGCTGCACTTCCCTCCAAAAGTGTGAGGTGAACTGTGTACCTCGATCAGAAATGACAGACACGGGCACACCGTGAAGACGGACGATCTCGCGGATGTAGATCTCAACTAACCGCTCTGAAGAAAGGTAACTGCCACATGAATGAAATGCGCTGACTTGATCAGCCTGTACATAATAACCCATACTACGCCTAACTTCATCTGAGTCCGTGGGAGTCCAAAAACAAAATCCATAGTGATACGCTCCCACTTCCTCTTAGGAATCTCTAACCTCTGAAGCAGACCACCAGGTCTCTGATGCTCAGACTTTACTTGCTGACAATTTAGATACCAAGCTACATATGCCACTATATCATTCTTCATCCTTATCCACCAATAATCCTACCACAAGTCTTGATACATCTTGGCGTCACCCGGATGAATAGAATACCGGGAACTGTGAGCCTCCTCAAGAATCAACTCACGAGTCCATCTACATTGGGCACACAAATACGACTCTGCATCCTCAAAACTCCATCATATCCAACAGTAACTTGCTTGGCACCACCGTGCCGCATTGTGTCTCTAAGGACAAGCAAATGAGGGTCATCATACTGCCGCTCCCTGATACGCTCAAACAAGGAAGATTGAGCGACTGTACAATCTAGAACACGACTGAGCTCTGAAATATCCAACCTCACGAACTGATTGGCCAAAGCCTGAACAACTGATGCAAGAGGTCTCTCACCGACAGGAATGTACGCAAGGCTGCCCATACTCGCTGCCTTTCTACTCAAGCCATCGGCCACCACATTGGCCTTCCCGGGATGATACAAGATGGTGATATCATAGTCTTTCAATAACTCCAACCACCTCTTCTGCCTCAAATTGAGATCCTTTTGTTTGAACAAATACTGAAAGCTCTGATGATCCGTTAAAACCTCCCACGACACGCCGTAAAGATAGTGCCTCCAAATCTTCAATGCATGAACAATGGTTGCCAGCTCCAAGTCACGGACAAGGTAATTCTTCTTATGACCCTTCAACTGCCGCTACTCATGTGCAATCACTCTGCCATCCTAAATCAATACTGCACCGAGACCAACACGAGATGCATCACAATATATCGAATAAGATCTTGAACATGTGGGCAACACCAACACTGGCATTGTGGTCAAAGCAGTCTTGAGCTTCTGAAAGCTCACCTCACACTCGTCTGGCCATCTGAATGGGGCACCCTTCTTGGTCAATCTCGTCAATGGGGATGCTATAGACGAAAACCCCTCCACAAACCGACGGTAATAACCTGCCAAACCCAAGAAACTTCGAATCTCCACAGCTGAAGTAGGTCTAGGCCAATTCTGAACTACCTCAATCTTATTAGGGTCCACCTGAATTCCCTCTGTCGATACCACGTTCCCCAAGAAAGCGATCGAGTTCAACCAAAACTCGCACTTTGAAAACTTGGCATATAACTGTTTGTCCCTCAAAGTCTGATGTACCATCCGAAGATGATGCTCGTTCTCTTCTCAGTTGCGGGAGTAGATCACGAAATCGTCAATAAACATAATCACAAAGGAATCCAGATAGGACTTGGTTCATCAAATCCCCAAATGTTGTTGGGGCATTCGTCAATCCAAAAGACATCCCTAGAAACTCATAATGCCCGTACCGAGTCCAAAAAACTGTCTTCGGGACATCGGATGCCCTAATCCTCAACTGATGGTAGCCACACCACAAATCAATCTTCAAAAACACCTTGGCACCCCGAAGCTTCTCAAATAAGTCATCAATCCTCGACGATGTATACTTGTTCTTAATGGTGACTTTGTTCAACTGCCGTTAATCTATGCACATCCTCATTGATCCATGCTTCTTCTTCACAAATAACACAAGCTCACCCTAGGACGAGACACTAGGCTTAGTAAAGACCTTATCAAGTAAATCTTGCAGAATAGAAATTCTTTCAACTCTGGCGGGGCCATACGATATGGCAGAATAGAAATGGGTTGAGTGCCCGGAGCCAAATCAATAAAGAAGTCAATATCTCTATCGGGTGTCATCCCCATCAGATCAATAGGAAACACCTATGGATACTCACGAACAATTGGTATTGAATCCATGGAAAGAACCACTGAACTAGAATCGCGGAAATAAGCCAAATAAGTTAGACACCCCTTCTCGATCATATGTTGAGTCTTCACATAAGAGATAACCCTGCTGGTAGAATGTCCATAAGTCTCCCTCCACTCTAATCGAGGCAACCCCGTCAAGGCTAAGGTCACCGTCTTAGCGTGACAATCCAATATAGCATGATAAGGTGACATCCAATCCATATCCAAGATGACATCAAAGTCTACAATATTGAGAAGTAGGAGATCTATGCTAGTCTTGAGACTCCCAATAGTAACCACACACGAATGATAGACACGATCTACAATAATAGAATCCCCCACATATGTGTAAACATACACAGGAACACTCAAAGAATCATAAGGCACAACAAGATATGAATCAAAGTAGGATGACACATAGGAATAAGTAGAGTCTGGATCAAATAGAACTAAAGAATCTCAATGGAAAACTAAAACAATACATGTGATAACAGCTTTCAGATGACTCAGCCTCAGGCCTGGCTGGGAAAGCATAACATCGGGGTTGGGGCCCACCACTCTGAACTACATCTCTAGGACGACCTCAAACTGGTTGGACCCCACCTCTAGCGTCCTAACCTCCACCTCTAATAGTCTGACCTCTACCTATGGTTGCCTGACCCCTGCCTCTAGCTGGCTTAGCAGGCAATGTAGCAACCGGCGCAAAAACCATGGCACGAGAACCCTGCTGCTGTGAGCTTCCCGAGGGAAAAATATAGCAATGTGCCTCGGGTCACCACAAGTATAACATGACTCAGCTGTTGTGGAGGCTAACCCTGAAACTGACCCTATCAACCTGAGTAATCACCCTGAAAACTCTAGAGCGTATGTGCACTAATAAGAGTTGGTGGTGCACTGTACGTTAGCTGATCGGGATGAGACATATGAGGGTCGCGACCACCTGAAGAAATGTGAGATGCCTGGAGTTCTGAATGAAACGGCTTGGGAGGATGGCCTCTACCAAAAGTACCCCTACCTCCAGACGAGGCGCCACTGAACCCACTGGAATGACGAGGCCTCTTATCAGACCCCTTCGTTCTCTCCTATGCAAGAACCACCTCGATCCGCCTGGCAGCATTGCCAGTCGCCTGAAAAGATATCTAACCCCTAGGAAATGTAGTGACCTGGTCCACATTCTCCATGAGGCCAACCAAACGGACTATAGCGTCCATGAACCCCTACGAGACCTGAGTTGGTCCAACAGGTACAGTCTCAGCTGGAAACTCCTTATCAAAATCCACTTGAGGATCCATTGTTGGTGTTGTTGCTCGAGCTTTAGGCTGAGATCTGCCTCTGCCTCGGCCTCTTCCCCTCGTAGGAGCTGCCATTGGGGCCTCCCACTACTATCCACTTGAAGATGTAGCATGTGCTCTCACCATATGCGGGAGGATAAGAATATAAGGGTTTAATCATCAATGATAGAATAAAATTGCACGACAAACAAGTATAGAAGTGAAATTTGTTCCTACACTTCATAGCCTCTAGAAGATAAGTACAGACCTCTCTGTATCGATCCTCTAGACTATACTAATCCTAATCGTGACTTGTAAGACCTAGGCAACCTAGTGCTTTGATACCAACTTGTCACGACCTGGAATTCCCACCTTCGGAACCGTGATGGCGCCTAACATTTCACTTGCTAGACAAACCAAAGTTAGAGGATCTTTAAGCCAATTTTAATCAATTTCAATAAGTAAAATCAATTTAAGCTAAAATGAAGCTAAAACTAGTGCGGAATAACATAAGAAACCAGTAATGTCTAAGTACAACCTGGATCTGAGTCACAATTCACGAGCTTCTAGAGTCTTTACAAACAGAGGTTTAAAATAAATACAACTGCCTTGAATGAAAAGAATAGTAAAATAGGGGAAACAGAAGGGGTCTTCAAGGTTTGCGGACGCCAGCAGTTCTACCACGAGTCCCCAAAAGAAAATCTGAGTTGAAACGCCTCACAGACAGTTGGGACCAGTACCAAAATCTACACAAGAAGTGTAGAGTGTAGTATGAGTACAGCTGGCCCAATGTACTCCGTAAGTGTCGAGCCTAACCTCGACGAAGTAGTGACAGGGTTATGACAAGACACCCACGTAAAATAAACCTGTGCAGATAACAATATACGTACAACATAACAAAAATTAATATATAAATAGGTTATTTTGGGAGGGGGACATGCGAATGGGGTAAAAGATATGATAAATACCACAGGGAATGATAACAAGAAACAATCAATAAGCCTTTAACCATCAAAACGAATAAACATAATGAACAAAACTGTACGGCATCACCCTTCGTGCTTTTACTCTCAACCTCACTATGAAACAATAATATTGGCATGGCATCACTGTCGCGCCCCCTCTTTTTCCCATCTCCTTTCGGATCGGTCAGGGTTCTCGACATTATGTAGGACAACTCATTTCCTTTTGGGAAATTGGTAAGGAATTGAAGAGTCTCCACCTAACGAATTAAGGTGCGTTAGGGCACCTACTAAGGGTCATTTACAAACACAGATTTGGATAACCAAAGATTGGGTAAGGGCTTGAAATTACTTTAAGGGGAAGGTGTTAGGAACCCCTCAAAGTACACAACTATGGTTCCCGGCCAAACAAGCTTTGTGAATTTAGACAAGTAGCAAATAAGCAATTAAAGTTTAAACAAGTAAAAGATTTTGAAAAGATTCGCAGTCTAAGCACACATATGTGCTAAAGTTCTAAAAGATATAAAGTCTAAAATACATATACAAGGTTTTGAAAGATTTGTGGTCTAAGCATACATGTAAAAGGATAGGGTAGTCCTAGGTTATTTATCCCGGTAATCACTCCTCAGAAGAGGGGCTACACGTGGCATTAGCGCATCGGTCATCATATACATATCTAACCTTTCCCACCCCTTAGCGGTTATTAAAGCGAGTGTTGTTTAACGATCTCTATGCATGCTGTTACTCGTCCCTTCTTAATGGCCATGGAGGAATTTAGGACCTCTACCTATAGGTAGTTCTAGACAGACCCCTAAGGTTAAAAGGAGAAAATACTAAGGTGACAGACAAGAACAAATAGGATTTTAGCAGATAAAGAAAGAACCAATTAATGGGGCTCAGGTTTACCTCCACAAATATTGCATGTAAACAGCACGTCTCAAACACAAACAAGGGAAATATTATTAAGCAGGATCCTAAACATGATGTCTAGGTGAGTGTCAGAACACAAGAGAGATATGTAGATTTGGTTTTATAAAATTCAGAAGAAGGGGCCCTAATCAGTTTGCCTAGCATGTGGGATTATGTAATTCAAAGGTATTGCCAGCACATACAACTCCGCAAAATATCAGGCAAAACTAGAAAGTGTGTCAGAACCTAGTGTCACAAGTCAACAGGCGACTGAGAGGATAACAAAATACTGCTGGTAAATACAATATTGTCTGAAGGGTGATAGACAATAACATCTAAAATGTGAGCAGGGGACTCCATAGCGCTGCCGAGATCGCCAAGGAAAGTAGCTCACCGTGTAATCAGCTAAATGGGAAACTCTCAACGATGACCACCAGAATAGTGACCGGATGCAGCCGCCTCAGAACCTGTACAATTAAGTACAGAAGAGTAGCAAGAGTACATATATTTAAATATGTACCTAGTGAGTATCCCGTCTAAACTCGAAGAAGTAGTGACGAGAAGTAGACGTATTACTCACTCGGTCAACAGTAATAATATTTTTCAATAATATTAAACAGGAACAATAAATATGGAAAGCAGGTAGACGTAGAACAGTCAAGTATGCAAGTAAAATCTCCCTTTCAATACCCGACAACAATAGCAAATAAAATCCTCAAGTTTCCTTCCAGGATAAGCAACTTGAATAAGGATAACTTATGATAAAAGCTCTCAGACAAATAAATAGCATGTAACATGCCGAAGCGTACGGCCGAAGCGTCGCAATATATTAAATGTGCATTGTCGAGGGTCGACGGCCCGAACCATAGATGCATCTATTACTCCGCTCACGAATCGATCATGTGACGCGGTTAACATAGTATAAGGCTACCCCGCTCACGAATCATACCTGTGACTCGGGTGCTCGTAACATACACATAATTATCAGGAGAAACCTTAAGAGAAATTATGGGTACAAAATTGAAACATAGGATTTACATTTAGTTTACAGGATACTTGCTAACATTTCCACACCAACTTCAGGGATATCAACCAGACCGAATGTATATGCAAAGATATAGGCAAGACACGTATAAGCATGCTTGTGAGTCCTAAAGCTACCCGACATGGCATGATAGTTGCTACGTACGTACTCTCGTCACTTGGTGCGTACGTAGCCCCCGCAAATAAGATCATTCAATCAATCACAATCACCTATGGGGACAATTCCCTCTTACAAGGTTGGAAAGGAGACTCACCTCGCGTAGAACCTACTCCTCGGGTCAAGAAAGTGCCCGAAACTCCAAACTCATCGCCCAAGGACTCGAAACTAGCCAAATATTATTTAAATGCATCAATATACGCTCAGAAGTATGGAATTCTACTACTAATTAGGCTAATTCATCATTCTTGAAGAAATCCCAAAATACACCCCCGGGCTCACATGCTCAGATTCCGAAAATTTACGAAGAAATCATTCACCCATAGCCTAAGGATCATTAATATATAATCTTCGTATGATTTAATGGTAGAAAAGTAGTGAAATTCCTAAAGATCCATCAACCCTAGGTCTTGGCTCTAACCCATAACTTTCCCTTAATTAGGGTGTCAATCCACCTAAAGGTTCATGTATTTAACTTAAATGGAAATAAAAGTTACTTACCTCTCAGTTGCTAGGTGAAAATCCCTCTTGAAGAGCTCCCAAAATCGACCCAAGTAAAGAAAAAATGGAGAAAATGACCTAAGTCCCATTTTTAAGAAAATACACTGCCCAGGTGTTACTCTATGCGAACGCACCCTGGGCAGTGTGTTCGCGAAGGCTTAATTGACCAGGCCCACATTGGGCTTCTACGCGAATGCGAGGGAGGAGGCGCGAACGCGGAGGCTAGTGGGCTAGACCTTCGCGAACGCGGCTGGACGGGTGCGAACGCGAAGGCAAACGGCAACTGGACCGGCCCAATAGGCTGGACCCTATGCGAACGCGATGGAGGGAGGGCGAACGCGAAGGCCAAGAGGCCCAACCCATCGCGAACGCATAGAGCATCCATATCCCTTGCCCAATTCCTTCTTCGCGAACGCGGCCACCCTCCCGCGAACGCGAAGAAGGAAACCAGATACAGAAAATTCTGGTGTTTTGAATTTAGCTCCGGGAGGTCCGAAACTCACCCGAGCCCCCCGAGACCCCGTCCAAAAGCACTGACAAGTCTGTATACGTGATACGAACTCGCTTGAATTCGCGGAACGTGAAAAATAACAACGGAACTACGGATTCAACCCCAAACCCAAATTGAATCAAACTTTGAACTTAGAGTTTTAGAATTCGGTTTCAAGGCACCGAACCGACCTACACTACCCAGAATGATACCGAACTTTACAGGCAACACATAATAATCATATTTAACTTGTTCCGGGCTCCGGAACCATGATACGGGTCGGGTAACCCCGTCTTCGCATTAATTATCCTTTTCAAAAACCTTTATATTTTTCAGAAAATAATTTTCTTTAAAAATTCATTTTTCGTTCTTTGGACCTCGGAATTTGATTCCGGGCATACGCCCAAGTCCCATATTTTCCTACGGACCCTCCGGGACCATCAAATCACGGGTCCGGGTCCGTTTACTAAAATTGTTGACCAAAGTCAACTTTAATCAATTAATTATTAGAATTCCAATTTTTCATTAAGTTTTTACATCAAAGCTTCCCGGCTACACGCCGAGCTGCGCACGCATATCGAGGTAGAATTAACAGAGGCTTTTGGAGCCTCGGAATGCAGATTTAGCTAGGTTAACACGGGATGACCGTTTGGTTCATCCCAGTACCATAAACGAATGGACTAAACACATAATAAGCAAGGAGAGGTAATCAAAACCATAATAAGCACGGATAGGGTAAAAATCACACAAAGTCAGGGATTCACATAGAACATAGTAAATGATTAAAGAAATTAACAGAACGAACATGATATAATCGGAAGAAGCAAAGAATCAGAAACCCTAATGATCATAGTAGCAAAAAATCACATAGAATCAGAGATTCAGCTAAAAGTAGTAACAATTAGAGGGATTAACATAACAAGCACAATATAAGCGGAAGAAGCCAAAATCAGGAACCCTAATGAGCAAAATAGGGTAAAATCATAGAAAACTCAGAACGAATTCATAAATAACATGCATGCAAATAAATCGAATGAACAAATAAGCAAGAATAGACTCAGAACCCATGATTAAGACCAAGAGACTTAGGGTTTTGACATAATAAGTCAGACAAAAAGGGGAAAAACTTAAATAGATGCTTAACCATATTGAAAATCATAGAACAACACTTAAATCAGAAGAAGAATCATTTTTGAAAAGGGGTCAAGAAACCCTAGTTTGAAGACGAAGAGGTGTTTTAGCAAAATCGGAGAAATTTTTAAGAAAACAGTAAACTAACTCAGAATATACCCAGATCTATTGCAGATCTAAGACATCAAGAGTTAAAATTAGGGTTTCATAGAGAGAACCTAAGGAGAGAGAGAATCGTCTTAGGAACCACAAGTTCTAGCCGGAGAAGGAAGGATCTTACTCGGACAGCCAAGAATGGCCTGAGGACGGCGTGAAAAGCCATGGGGGTGAGTTGAACCGCCTCTGGTTCTCTCGTGGTCTCTAGGGTAACAATAATACGGCGTGTGAGGGAGCCATGGGGCTGGGGATGGTGGCCAACGGCCGGTTAGTAGGTTTAGCAGAGAGAGTTTTGAGAGAGATGAGAGGGATGTAACGGCAGAGGGTGAAGAGAGAATGAGAGGAGAGGGAATAAGGGTTGGGGGTGGTGGTGAAACCACCATAGTTACCGGCAAGCCAACGGCCGGTTAGTAGGTTTAGCAGAGAGAGTTTGAGAGAGATGAGAGGGATGTAACGGCGAAGTGAAAGAGATAATGAGAGGAGATGGAATGGGGGGTTGGGGGGGGGGTTAGTCTTTAGGGTTAAATTAGGTAAGAAGGAATCTGGTCCGTTGATCAGAAATGATCAATGGTCCAGATTAAAAGGGGAATTGGGTCGGGTGGATTTAAGTGGATTGGGCCTCGTATATTGGGTTAATTCAATTGGGGTTTGGGCTGACTTTAATAGGCTAGAATTGAAATGAAAATGGCTATTGTTAAATACCCAACTAAATTAATAAGAAAATAATTTATGAAATAGCTAATAATTGTAAAAATGAATTTCATGCATAGAAATAAATTTAAAATGTTTATTTTATATTTAAAAATACAAATGGTTAATTTCTTGATAAAAATAGTATAAAATCATATGATTGGGCTATAATTGCAAAGTTATTGCAATAATAGCCAAAAGATGTCAATTTGGCTAATTGTAAAATAATTTGGTCTTAATAGGACCAAAAGTAATAAATTAAATCAATAAATGTCTTTGGAACCATTTGTGATGCAATTTATAATTATTTATTGGAAATATAATGCTATATAAATTAATAAAAAATATAGGAAAATTGTGGAAAAATATCAATTGCTATTAATGCATGATTTTAAAGATACATATGCAATTTAAAATATTTTTGGGAAAAAAATAGGTATCAACAATCACCCTTCGTGCTTTTACTCTCAATCTCACTATGAAACAATAATAACAGAACGACATCACCCTTAGTGCTTTTACTCTCACTTTCATCATAAATCAATAAATACGGCACGACATCACCCTTCGTGCTTTAACACTCTCATATGGCACGGCATTACCCTTCGTGCGTTAACACTCTCCCTCACCATGTAATAGTGAGCATATAACAAAAGGTAGATAGAATAAGCAAGAACATGCCTTACATCAACAATGTTTTCATAATACCAACCTCAACTTCAGAAAACAATACTCGATTATTTCAAGTAGCTCATAAATGCGAAAAGAACGATCAATTTAGTAATTAACTAGTCTAAGTATGGATATCATGATCAAAGAAAGAAATAAATTACAAGAAAACAATTCCCACCTGCATGCTTTGACCCAACAACAACGCATAAGTACTCGTTACCTCACATATATTTTGTACTCAACATCTAAACATGTAGCAAATAGTCAAACAAGTCCTGATCCCTCAAGTCAAGGTTAACCACCGCACTTACCTCGCTCCAAAGACCAACTCAAAGCTCAACCACGACTTTGCCTGTTGAACAAGCCTCCGAACCAACCAAATCTAGCACATTATCAACCAAATGGTTCAAAATAAGCCTTATGAATTACTCACGAATGAAAAAGGTCAATTTAGGTCATTATTTAAAAAGTCAACAAAAGTCAACTCCAAGGCCCGCTAGGTCCAAATCCGAAATTTGGACCAAAATCCGATTACCCATTCATCCCCGAGTCCGATTATGTAATTTGTTTCGAAACCCGACCTCAATTTGAGGTCTAAATTTCAATTTTACAAAAATCGCTAATTCTTCCCAAATCCCTAATTTCCAGCATGAAAATCCTAGATTTTAGGTTGAAATCTTATGAAATATAATAAAAAATTGAAAGAAAATATGTTAGAATCACTTACCAATGAATAAAGGAAGAAGGGTTGACCACTCAGCTATCCAAGTTACGTAAAAGCTATTGGGAAAATCGTCTAAGGGTTCGATAGGTTTGAAATTTTGAAAGAATGAAATAATTCCCGTCTAACTCAGCTTTTATCACGTTGTAGATATCGCAATTGGGATATCATGTCCGCAATTACGAACATCGCAATTGCGAGAAAGTGGTCACAATTGCGAACTCCTCTTAGATTCCCAATGATCGCAATTGTGATAAAACAATCACAAATGCGGACCACTCTTCGCAAATGCGAAGATCCTCAAAACAGTGTTGAGTCACAATTGCGACTCTGCCTTCGCAAAAGCAGAACTGCCAAGATCGTAATTGCGAACTTTTCCTTGCAAATGCGAGGACCCCCTAGCTATGCCATGCTCGCAAATGCGAATGATACTTCGCAAATTCGAGGCTCGCAAATGCGGGCTAGATCTCGCAAATGCGAGATCTGCAACAGACACCAGAAACTAAATGCACTAGCTATGATTCTAATTTCAATTTCACTCCGTAGCCTATTCGAAACTCATCTGAGCCCTTGGGGATCAAAACCAAATATTCACACAAGTCTAAAAATATCATACAAACTTGCTTGCGCGATCAAATTGCCAAAATGATACCTAGAACTATGAATCTGACACCAAAATCAAATGAGATTTTCAAGAAGTTTTAGATCTTCTATTTTAACAATCGGACGTTCGAATCACGTCAAACCAACTCCGTTTCTCACCAAATTTGACAGACAAGTTATAAATATAGTAATGAACCTATACCTGATTTCGCAATTAAAATACATACCCCGTATCAGCAAAGTCAAACATTGGTCAAACCTTCTAAGTCATTAAGCCTTTAAACTTTAATTTTTTAACAAAATACGAAAACTTGGGCTAGGGACCTCAGAATTCAACTTTGGGCATACGCCCAAGTCCCAAATCATGATACGGACTCATCGAGACTATCAAAATATGGATCCGGGTCTGTTTTCTCAAAACATTGACCGAAGTCAATTCAAATAGATTTTAAAGGCAAAATTCCTTACTTTATCAATTTTAAACATAAAAGCCTTCCGAAAAAATATTCGGACTGTGCACGAAAATTGAGGAAGGCTTAAAGGAGCTAACGGAGGCTTCGAAACACAAAAGTAAGGTCTAAAACTCTAAATGACCTATCGGGTCGTAAGAAACCTTGAGCAAGTTGGACGGGTCATTTGGTGTTGGGCCAAATTTGAGAGCTTTATCTCGTTCTTTTCAATAGTTGTTTCATCCTCTTGATTTTTATCAATGCAATTTTCTTTTTCTTTTAAATATTTACTACTCCCTCCGTTCCAGTTTATATGAACCTATATCCTTTTTGGTCCGATCCAAAAAGAATGACCTCTTTCTAAATTTGAAAACAATTTAGCTTAAACTTACAATTCTACCTTTAATGAGAAGCTTTTATAATCACACAAATACTCTGGACCCCTTTTTGACTTGTTTAGGACCACAAATTCCAAAAGACTTCGTTTTTTCCTAAACTATGTGCCCAGTCAAACAGGTTCACATAAATTTGAGCGGAGGGAGTATTATTTACCTAAATTCTCCAGAATATATTTTTTATGTCTAGGGGTGTACAAAAAAAATCAATAAACCACACCAAATTGATATTTCAAGTCAAATCGGAAAAAAATCCGATTGTAATTTGGTTTGATTTGGTTTGGTATTAAAAAAAATTGACCATAATTGGTTTGGTTTGGTTTTAACTAAAAAAAGTCAAATCAAAACAAAACCAACCTGATAGTACATTTATATAATTTTTAAAAATATATTATACGTATAACTATTTATTGTAATGAAATTTATATATCTTTCTTAAACTTTCTCACATTTTTATCGTTTAATGTATTATTTCAAAATTGAACTTAATATTCTTGAATGGTAAATAAATTTTATATCCCATAAATGTATTAACTCAAACAAAGTTCAAATCATATCTGATGCTGACAAAGGTAATTCAATTCAACATTAGGAATGCCGATAGTGTTGGATATCTATTTTTTAATTTTACTTTGTTTTATATTAAAAATGGATAACTTAGTTTATCTTTTTTTAAGTACTTAGTTATGTAATTATAATACTTATTAGATATACTTATTTTGAGGAAAGTGCACAGATAGTCATTCTCAGGGATGCTATTCAAAGATTAGCCAATACTTATTTTGTCCTGAAATTTTAAACTAAAAATCTTAACTTTAGGACAATTCTTGACATTTTTGTCCTAGGAATTTGAACGGAAAAACTATAAATCAGGATGCACGGGTTAATTCCTAAATACAACCCTGTAAAGTGGCTGCCTAATGTCATTTCTACACTTATTGTAGCATGACCTATATTGGTACTTTTAGATTATGTTAATTTAATTGATTAGCAATATTTGCTTTATGTAATTTTATTATCTTTGTTGTTGAATATTTTAGTATAAGGCTATCACTTATCTCATATTACTGTGTTATTTTCTTGAAAAATACATTATATAGTTGTAATCTTATAAGGACTAAAGAAATTTTTGGAGCACAAATTATATATTTTGTGCTATGAAGACTTTACCGGGATAAGACCCGAAAATCCAAAAAAAAAAAATCAAAAAACCGAGAATGGAAAACCCGACTTTGTTGGTTTGATTTGGTTTACAGATTAAAAAACCCACCATTGGTTTGATTTGGTAACTGAAAAATCCGAACCAACCTTACGTATGTATACCCCTAGTTATGACCCTTTAGGAGAAAAGAATTTTTAAAAAAAACATACAAAGAGATCACCATAATCCTCATGCATTTACTCCGTTCTAAACCGTTACAAAAGTAAAACACAGATCATGTCCACACTTATGCATTTACTAAGGTCTTACTCCTAACAACTACCTTTAGATTTTAAGTCTTATTATCATTAATATGAATTTCCTCCCAAAAACATAATCATTAAATACTAGATTATGTACATCTCCTATATAAAGTGAAGCTATGCTTCTTCATTTTGCATAACAAAGAAAAAGACTTAAGTAAGAAATAGTGAAAAAAATGAAGGTTAAGATGTTGAAAGAAGTGGTAATTCTCATGATAATCACAACAATTATGATTTCTTTTGTATATGCAGATAAAGATCCATATGAAAAATGTGTTGATGAATGCTACTCAACTTGCTTTGCTGACATTGCTGGCTGTTATGAATACTGTCAACAAGATTGTAAAAACCCCAATCTTTCTTCGTTAGAATGGAAACATTGTACCATTGATGATTGTGTAAAGTATAAAGGAGGTATGTTTATGCAACTATCTCTTCTTCTCACTCTTTCACTTTTTGTCTCCGACCCTGTCCGGATACCCGGTTTTGGATCCTGACTAATTTAGGTTCCTGCCGCCATACAACAACAACAACCCCAACTCAATAAAATCTCACAAGTGAGGTCTGGATAAGATAGAATGTACGCAGATTTTATCCTTACCCCGAAGGAGTAGAGTGACTGTTTCCGAGAGACCCTCGACTCAAGAAGACTATTAAAAGAGGACATGCTCCCTATCGATTAATTTTTTTTATTCTCAAAACTCGAATCCGAGACTTTTGATTAAGGATAAATGAATTTTATACATCGCATCAGAACTCTTGATGGTCCCCTCACTCACTCGATCTATTGATCTAAGTCTGAAATTATTAAGTTTTTTTGGCTGGGGTCTAATTAATATTATTTTTTATTTTTATTTTTTTTGACAGATAAGAAGATGATGGAGACTTGCATTATCAAATGTTCAAAGACAGCCGACAAAATCAAAGGTTGAGAAGCACTTGTATAGTTGAACACCAAGAATAGAAAGAAAAAAGAAACATGAACTAAAGTCCTTTGATGTAATAGAATGTATGTTTTTTGTTATTTTTAATAAAAGTTTTACCTTTTATTAGTCGTGGTTGTCTCCTTTTACGCCATGTCTCTTATTTATGTCTTGTCTTCTCTTTGTCGTTTTTTTAAAAGTAAAAAGTTAATTAAATCTTTTTACTCATTTATTTGGAGAACACCTCCGTCACCTTCTTGTGATGGAGTAGTAAGTATTCTTTTGTTTTTAACCAGCGGTCTCGGGTTAGAGGCTGGATATGAAGTCGCATTTGTTAGGGAGCGTTTTACCCCCCAATATGGGACTTTTCGGTGCGAATCCGGTTAGCCGGGTCCCAAATACGAATACCGGATACCAATGGAAAACCGAAACATTAAGCTAGCGTTTGGCCATAGATTCCCAAATTTATTTTGAAAAATCTGATTTGGATGAAGTTTAGTTTGAAGATGAAAACGTGTTTGGATATACGTTTTCAAAACATATTTCCCAAATTTATTTTGGAAAAACATGTATAAAATTTTCAAATTTTGGGATTTTGGCCCAAAATCAACAATTAAGGTGATTTTGGGATTTGGGATTTTGCCAAAATATGGATAAAATTTACGGTCAAACATAAATTATCAAATAAATCCTAATTTTATTTTACCAAATACGACCAAACATGAGTTTGCCAAATAATCATCATTCGTCTTAAACATAACGACTAAAAATGAATGGTCAATCCATATATTTTCAAACTGTCAAAAATGACATTCAATTATGACGGATTATTATAAGTTTGTTTTCTCGAAAAATGATAAATAGCATAAAATACCCAATATTATTGTTTTAAATATGAGTAAATTTAAGTCAATTACACAACTAATCACTTAACTATCTAAAATTATAAATTAAAGTCGCTTCTCTTTCATTTATAAAAGGAAAGGCACTTAACTATTTCTATTGCTCAATCACAATGTCAAACTTTTCGTTGAAAAAATATGATCTCGCAGTCCACATGGATTTTTTATATTTGTAGAGCAAATACAATAATTAACACCCAAAAAACATAGAAAATTTACCCATACACTTAACCCCGCCACTAAAAATAAAAAAAAATTCTATGTTGTTTGGGTGTTAATTATTTTGTTTGGTCCAAAAATATAAAATATTTATATGGACTGCCATGTCATATTTTCCTATCTAAAAGTTTGATTATTCCTGTTGAGTGATCATTTGTGTGCAATAGGAATAACTGAGTGACGTTCCTATTACAAAAAAGAAAAGTGACTTTAGCTCATAATTTTTTATAGTTGAGTGATCATATGAGTAATGGACTCTAAATTTCATCTAGAAGTCCTAATATTCACATCAATAATCTTGGGAGAAATTCAAAAATAGTCAGATTTACAAGTGATCATTCAAGAATAGTCATACTTTCAAAAGTAATTGAAATTTAGCCACTTTTCATGTAAAGATATGTTCAAAATTCGGAAATACTCTAGTATATTATACTGGAGTTCCAGCATAAGTATACAGGAACTCCAACATATTATGCTGGAGTTCCAACATAAGTATACTGGAACTCCAACATATTATACTGGAGTTCCAGCATAAGTATACTGGAACTCCAGCATAATATACTGGAGTTCCAGCAAAGTATACCGGTCCAGTATAATATGTTGGAAGTTCATACATAGATGCTCGAATCTCTAGTATATTATGCTGGAAAACTTTCTGCGTGTTGGAGTTCCAGCATAATATGCTGGAAGTTCATACACAGGTGCACCGAACTCCATTATGCTGGACCAGTCTTTGTTGCAGCAAAATAATGGCTAATTTTCAATGACAAATGCTGGCTATTTTTCAATGACCAGTTCGAAAACTGGCTAGCCCGTATTATTTTTACATAATCTTTTACATGAAATAATGTCACGCCCCCAAATCTAGACTAGTCGTGATGGCGCCTGTCACGACCCAGAATCCTAATCCAGGTCGTGATGGCGCCCAACGATGGGGATAGGCAAGCCAACACAAATTACACTAAGTGTTACCCTTTCCATTTAATTAAACAAGTCAACATTTACAAATTTTAAACAATTAAACATGATGATAGCTTGACATGGAAATAAAGCATAACACTACATGGCCAAAATAAAGCATATGCATGCCTGTACAACCCAAAACCCAAAACATATATACATTACGCGTGTGCCAGGAACTAGTGTCACGAGTGCCATGGGCATTCTAACGGAATATACAAAGGAAAGTAATATATATACAAATCCTCAGTCTGGATGAAATAGACGGGGAAAATAACAAAAGTAAGTGAAAACTCCATGGTGCTGCTGGGAATCGCCAGAGGAAGCAGCTCACCGTGAAGTCAAGTCCACAAGCTCAAGGTCTATCTCCGGTACAATAACCAGAAGCACCGGCCTCAGAACCTGTACAGTTAAATACAAAAGTGCAGCATGAGTACATATTAAATAAATATGTACCCAGTGAGTATCCCGCCTAAACTCGAAGAAGTAGTGACGAGAGGTCGACTCGATACTCACTAAGGTCCAACAGTAATAACATATGATAGAATATAATGAAATACAGTAGGCATGTCAGGAAATAAGCAACAAGTACATATCAAGAGCAGAAATCCAAACAAGTATTGAACTAAACAATAAAGCACTTTCAAGGGTAAGACCACCGAACGAAACAAAAATCACAAATTCTTAGATCTGCTGTGGCGTACGACCCTCTCCCATAAGGTACCTTCTAAACGCGTACGGCCCGATCCCATATATATCACAAATACTTCTCAACACTGTCGTGGCGTACGACCCGATCCCATATATATCACAAATACTTCTCAACATTGTTGTGGCGTACGGCCTGATTCCATATATATCACAAATACTTCTCAACATTGCCGTGGCGTACGGCCCGATCCCATATATATCACAAATACTTCTCAACACTGCCGTGGCGTACGACCCGATCCCATATATATCACAAATACTTCTCAACACTGCCATGGCGTACGGTCCGATCCCATATATATAACAAATACTTCTCAATATTGTCGTGGCGTACGGCCCGATTCCATATATATCACAAATACTTCTCAACACTGTCGTGGCGTACGGCCCGATCCCATATATATTTCAGTTACTTTTTCATAACAACTTCCTTTCCATTCAACAATTTCCATAAAGCCTCAGAGGAACAATACTATACAAAACATAATCTCATAGTACATACGGCGTCACAATGAATCATATAAAGCATTGCAAAGAAGCATATAAGGCATTACGAGAAAAAAAGCATATAAGGCATTACAAGGAAGCATACAAGGCAGGATGTGGGCCTAACTACCCGTACAAAACAATAATAGCCGCTACGTACGAACTCTCGTCACTTGGTGCGTACGTATCCCCCAAACAATTTTACACATAGCATATACATCACCTAGGGGGACAATTCCCTCTTACAAGGTTAGAAAGGAGACTCAGCTCGTGTCGAATCTACCCCTCGGACCACAATTGAGCCCGAAACTCCGAACTCTACACCCGAGGACTCTCAACTAGCCAAAAAGGTGTAACATTAAATCAATGCATGCACAATGTGGGAAATTATCTTAGTTATTTACTAAAATCGCTATTCTTGAAGAATTCCCAAATTCCAACCTCGATCCCGCATGTTCAAATTCCTAAATTCTGGAAGGGATCACTCACCCAAAGCCTAAGGATCATTAATGTGTGGTTTCTACTTGAATTCATGGCCTAAAATGGAAAATCACAAAATCCTCAAGAACCCTAAAATTACTACTTAATTATATGATTTTATATAATTTAGTAGGGAATTTACTTACCTCAAGTAGTAGGTTGAAGGCTCTCTTGGAAGCTCCCAAATAACACAAGGAAGAAGATGGAAAATGGAGTAAATGACTCAATCCCGTGTTTAAATGAAATATCACTGCCTGGCCTACAGGGATTCCGCACCTGCGGTCTCGCACCTGCGAGTTGGGGCTCGCACCTGCGGAATTGGGCAAGAAGGGCTGGGGTCGCACCTGCGGAGCTGGAGACCGCACCTGCGGTTCCGCTCTTGCGGAAGAGGAACCGCACATGCGAGGCTGGGACCGCAGGAGCGGTCCCGCACCTGCGGTCACACCAGATCAGGTGCACCAGCTGCATCTTCAGCTGGTTTTTGGCCTCGTGTGGTGTCCGGGTGGCACCTGGGCCCACCCGAGCCCCCGTCCAACTATACCAACAAGTCCTAACTAATAATACGGACTCGCTCGAGCCTTCAGAACACCCAAAACAGCGCTAAATCTAATAATCACCCCCCAAAACCCCTAGGATCAAACTTAAGGATTTCTAAGTTCTTTATTTCTATAATAACGCGCCGGAATGACCTATACTATCCGGAACGACCCCAAATTTTGCAGACAAGTCATGAATGACATAACGGAACTATCCCCGATCTCAAAATTTCATTCGGACCTCGGGAACATAAAATCACATTCCAAACCAAATTTCAAATTCTATGAGGTTTCTCAAAACTTCATTAACTCTAAATTCCCCATTTTGATCCGAAACCCGCCAAATCAAGTCCGTTTCTTACCAGATTTCACAGATAACTTAAATAAAATATATTGAACATGTTCTGGGCTCCGAAACCATAATACGGGCCCGGCGGCACAGGTTTCACATCAAGGTTCATCATTTTTTTTACAAGCCTTTATTATTTTTAGAAAACAATTTTATTTAAAAATTCATTTCTCGGACTTGGGTCTTCGGAATTCGATTTCGGGCATACGCCCAAGTCCCATATTATCCTACGGACCTCCCGGGACCGTCAGATCACGAATCCGGGTCCGTTTACCAAAAAAGTTGACCAAAGTCAACTTTATTCAATTAATTATCATAAATTCAACTCTTTAACTAGTTGTCACATAAAGGTTGGAAACCAAAATATTACAAAAATAAACAAAAAGAACGAACATAAGTGGGGGAAAAAAAAGTTACATAACTATGTATAACGCCCAAGTACAGGGCGCTATACATTAACACCGTTAATGTATAGCGCCCTGTACTTGGGCGTTATACATAAAGCTGCAAAATCCAGGTATAGCGCCCATATACACGGCGCTATACAACCTCCAATAATTCAACACTGTATAGCGCCGCGTATATGGGCGTTATACATATAAAAAAAATCCAGGCAATCCATTTTCTATATAAAGAGGTCACAATTTCAGTATATTTCATTCAAAAAAATTTCAAACTCTTAAGCAGTGTTAATTTCAGTGTTAAATTCTCCAGCATTTTTTCATTATGTCTGAAGAGCGTAGAATGAGAGTTTCATTATATTGGGGGGGTGATGTTGTGATGGAGAATAACTCTATGAGCTACAGTTTACCTGCTCAATGTCATGTTAAATTGCCACTTACAATGGAGTACGATAAATTAATATCGTTGTTATGCAAAAAAATGAGTGTGAGGAAACGTTCAGTGATACTTAAAGTAACCGGAAGATATCCGTATTCCGTCACTCCGCAAGGGGTTGCTTTTTACTCGGAGTTTAACATCGACGATGATGAAACTTTGAGTGATTTTTTGAGGACTCCGGATGAATGCCGGGAATTTCTTATAATCACAATGTTGGAGATGTACGTGAAGGTCGAAGACGCTCCAAAAAACGAGGTTGTGCGTAGTAGAGATACCCCCCAGTCATCGGGTGGTTATTCTAGGGCAGTTTTTTCCGGTCAGGTTCCGGATGGAAGACTTTTCTTTGATTTAAACATATCACCGCCGACCAATGAGCAGGGA
>ML288943.1:0-14794 GCA_005239495.1 Nicotiana undulata
AGGATGGTGTCTTGAGGCTCCAGGGCCGTTTATGTGTCCCTAATATTGATGGCTTGAGGAAGATAATTTTAGAAGAGGCCCACAGTTCTCGGTATTCTACTCATCCGGGTGCGACGAAGATGTACCGTGATTTGAAGCAGCACTACTGGTGGAGGCGGATGAATAAAGATATAGTGCAGTATGTGGCTAGGTGTCTCAATTGTCAGCAGGTCAAGTACGAGCACCAGAGGCCAGGAGGCNGGACTTTGTGGTTGGGTTACCTCGGACTTTGCGGAAGGTTGACACGGTTTGGGTCATTGTGGATAGATTGACCAAATCGGCGCATTTCATTCCTGTGGCTACTACTTATACTACAGAGAGGCTGGCCCAGATTTACGTTCGGGAGATAGTCCGGTTGCACGGTGTGACGGTGTCCATTATATCAGATCGAGGTCCTCAGTTCACCTCGCACTTCTGGAGAGAATTACATAGTGAGATGGGCACCCAAATAGATCTCAACTCATCATTCCACCCTCAGACTGATGGTCAGTCGAAACGCACAGTTCAAATTTTGGAGGATATGCTCAGGGCTTGTGTGATTGACTTTGGCGGTCAATGGGACCAGTTCTTGCCTTTGGCGGAGTTTGCATACAATAACAGTTATCAGTCCAGCATCGAGATGGATCCATTCGAGGCTTTATATGGTCGGCGATGTCGTTCTCCGATTGGGTGGTTTGAGCCTGACGAGGCCAAGCTATATGGTACAGATCTGGTGAGAGATGCCTTGGAAAAGGTGAAGATTATTCAGGAGAGGCTCCGTATAGCACAATCTAGGCAGAAGAGCTACGCGGATCAGCGGGCGCATGATGTGGAATTTATGGAAGGAGATAAGGTTATGTTGAAGATTTCGCCGATGAAGGGCGTTATGCGATTCGGGAAGAAGGGCAAGTTGAGCCCCAGGTTTATAGGCCCTTTCGAGGTGTTGAGGCGAGTCGGGGAGGTTGCTTATGAGCTCGTTTTACCTCCCGCCTTATCGAGAGTTCATCCAGTATTCCATGTATCCATGCTCTGGAGATATCATGCCGATTTCTCTCACGTGATTGATTTCAACACTATTCAGTTAGATGAGAAGTTGGGCTTCGAGGAGGAGCCAGTTACTATTATTGATAGGTAGTACCGCCAATTGAGGTCTAAGAGAATTTCTGCCGTAAAGGTCCAGTGGAGGGGCCAACCAGTCGATGAGGCGACTTGGGAATCCGAGGAGGCCATGCGGAGCAGGTATCCACAGCTATTCGGTACTTCAGGTACGATTCTATGTCCGTTCGAGGACGAACGTTTGTTTTAGAGGGGGAGATTGTGATGACCCAAAAAGGGGTCATCTTATGTGAATCTAATTTTGACTGTGTTTCGAGGCCCCGAAAGCCTCCGTTAATCTCACCTCGATGTGAGTGCGCAGCCCGGACGCATAGCCGGGAAGCCTTTATGTGAAAACTTGATTAAGAGTTGACTTCATGTTAATTAATTGAATAAAGTTGACTTTGGTCAACATTTTTGGTAAACGGACCCGGACCAGTGATCTGATGGTCCCAGAAGGTCCGTAGGAAAATATGGGACTTGGGCATATGCCCGGAACCGAATTTCGAGGACCCAAGTCCGAGAAATGAATTTTTAAAGAAAATTATTTTATGAAAATATTAAAGGCTTATGAAAATGAACCTTGATGCGAAACCTGTGCTGCCGGGCCCGTATTATGATTTCGGAGCATGGGACAGGTTCAATATGTGTTATTTAAGTTATATGTGAAATTTGGTAAGAAACGAACTTGATTTGATGGGCTTCAGATCAAAATGAGAAAAATGGAGTGAATGAAGTTTTGAGGATTTCCATAGAATTTGAAATTTGGCTTGAAATGTGATTTTATGTTACCGAGGTCCGAATGAAATTCGGAGACCGGGAATAGTTCCGTTATGTCATTTATGACTTGTCTGCAAAATTTAAAGTCATTCCGAGTAGTATAGCCCGGTACGGTGCATTGAAGTGAATTCTAGAATTTCAAGTTCTTAAGTTTTGATTCAATTTTGTTTTGGGGTTGAATTCTAAGTTTCGTTGTTGTTTTTCATGTTCTGAGAGTTCGAGCAAGTGCGTATCATGAATACAGACTTTCCGGTGCTTTTGGACGGGGTCCCGAGGGGCTCGGGTGTGTTTTAGACCCCCGGGAGCTAAGTTAGAAAAACCAGAAATTTCTGCTATCAGGTTTCCTTCTCTGCGATCGCAGAAGGTGGGTTGCGATTGCGGAGAAGGTTTTTGCTGGGCTGTTGATTGTTCTCTGCGATCGCAGCCTCCCCTTTGCCATCGCAGAGGTCTGGGTTCCACACCTTCGCGATCGCAGCCTTTTCTCGCGATCGCATTGAGTCGCATCGAGGCCAGGTGAGTTTGTTCTTCGCAATCGCAGGACCTCTGCCGCGATCGCAGAGGTCTGGCCAGTTGGCCTTCGCGATCGCATGCCCCTTGTCGCGATCGCAATTAAGGAATTCCTGGGAAGTTTTATTAAATACGGGACTTAGCCTATTTCATCCATTTTCATCTTCCTCCTCAAGTTTTTAAAGAGCTCTTCAAGGAATCTTCCACCACTGTTATTGAGGTAAGTAAATTCCATAGTTTTACTGGTTTCAAACATTAATTCATAGTTAAATTCCCTACTAAATTATCTAAAATCATAGAATTAGGTAGTAATTTTAGGGTTCTTGAGGATTTTGTGATTCCATTTTAGGCCTTGAATTCAAATAGAAATCACACCTTAATGATCCTTAGGCTATGGGTGAGTGATCCCTTCGAGAATTTTCGGAATTTGATCACGCGGGACCGGGGTTGGAATTTGGGAGTTCTTCAAGAATAGCGATTTTATTGAATAGCTAAGATAACTTCCCACAGTGTGCATGCATTGATTCAATTGTACCCCCCTTTTGACTAGTTGTGAGTCCTCGGGTGTAGAGTTCGGAGTTTCGGGCGCAATTGTAGTCCGAGGTGTAGATTTGACACGAGGTGAGTCTCCTTTCTAACCTTGTAAGAGGGAATTGTCCCCATAGGTGATGTATCTGCTATGTGTAAATTGTTTGGGGGCTACGTACGCGCCAAGTGACGAGAGTCCGTACGTAGCGGCTATTATTGTTATGTCCGGGTAGTTAGGCCCACATCATGCCTTGTATGCTTTCTCGTAATGCCTTATATGCTTCTTCTCGTAATGCTTGATATGCTTTCCTTGTAATGCTTTATAGNTCTTTGTTGAAAAGAAAATGAAATGAATATGGGATCGGGCCGTACGCCACGGCAGTGTTGAAAATAAATTAAAATGAATATGGGATCGTGCCGTACGCCACGACAATGTTGAAAAGAAAATGAAATGAATATGGGATCGGGTCGTACGCCACGACAGTGTTGAAAAGAAATTTAAATGAATACGGGATCGGGCCGTACGCCATGGCAGTGTTGAAAAGAAATTGAAATGAATATGGGATCGGGCCGTACGCCACGACGAGTGTAGAAGGTACCTTATGGGAGCGGGCCGTACGCCACGGCGGATCTAAGAATTTGTGATTATTGTTTCGTTCGGTGGTCTTACTCTTGAAAGTGCTTTATTATTTAGTTCATCATTTGTTTGGATTTCTCCTCTTCATATATATACTTGTTGCTCATCTCCCTGACATGCCTACTGTATTTCATTATATTCTATCATTTGTTATTACTGTTGGACCTTAGTGAGTATCGAGTCGACCTCTCGTCACTACTTCTTCGAGTTTAGGCGGGATACTCACTGGGTACATATTTATTTAATATGTACTCATGCTGCACTTTCTTTTCTTTTCTGTACTTGACTGTACAGGTCCGGAGGCTGGTACGTCTGATTATCAGGCCGGTGCTAGATATTGATAGCGTGGTCATACTTCACGGTGAGCTGCTTTCCCGGCGACTTCCTAGCAGCACCCTGAAGTTCTTTTGTTATATTATCTGTCCATGTCATTCAGACTGAGACTCTGTAAATATTGTAGTCATTGTATATTCAGTAGTTTCCCGTAACACTCGTGACACTAGTTCCTGGCACACACGTAGGGAATATTTTGGGTTGTTGGCTGTATATATGTTATGCGACATGCCTATTGGATGATTTTCCGCACTGGTAGTTTTTATTTCACATCACCCGCCATCATTATGTTTATATCTGTTTAAAATCTATTAAAAGATGAAATTTGCGTAACTGGGGATGATAACACTTAGTGTAATTGTGTTGGCTTGCCTAACCCCGTCGTTGGGCGCCATCACGACCTGTATTAGGATTCTGGGTGGTGACAGTGATAAGGGTGGACAAGAGAAATTAATATATATGACTATGATAAGGGTGGACAGGAGAAATAAATAAATATGACTGTGATAAGGGTGGACAGGAGAAATAAATATATATATGACTATGATAAGGGTGGACAAGAGAAATTAATATATATGACTATGATAAGGGTGGACAGGAGAAATAAATAAATATGACTGTGATAAGGGTGGACAGGAGAAATAAATATATATATGACTGCGATAAGGGTGGACAGGGAAAATATAAATATTTGACAGTGATAAGGGAGGATATATACATTTATATTTTACTGAATTATTTTTTCAAGAAAAAGAGAATCAAATATTTGAAAAGCTAAATGACTATTTTTACTGTTTTGTTTTTAGGAAGACAAAGATTTGAAACTTTCTATTTTATAGTACTATTTTCATATTTTGGTGCTACTTTTATTCAAAGATAAAGCTTGAAGAACTTGGAAATTTTGAGAAATGAGTTATAGATGAGGCCTGAAAGAGGTGGTTGTGTTATTTTATTATTGATGCACTATTTGAATTGATGTGTTTAGATTTCGTTCTTGTTTTATAATTATCGTCTCAGATATATTTTCTTGTTCGTGCACAACTATTTTATTGTGTTATCATACATATATTAATATCACAGGTTTATCGTTAAAGCCCCGCCTTAGCCTCGTCACTACTTCGCCGAGGTTAGGCTCGGCACTTACTCAATACATGGGGTCGGTTGTACTGATACTACACTCTGTGCTCTTTTGCACAGATCCAGGTTCTAATAAGCAGTAGAGGATTCCAGGATGACCACCCGATTCATTTGGAGACACGAGGTACATTTGCCGGCGTTCGCAGATTCCGAGAGTCTTCTCCTATTTTACATATACTGTTTTATATTATTCAGAACAATTATACTATTTATTTCAGCCATTATTTGTAGTATTCCTTAGAAGTTCGTAGATTGTGACACCAGACCCTGGGGTAGTCTTATAGTTGTTTACATAATTAGTTCGTGATTCGTTCTATTTAAACGGCTATTGTTATCATCTTATTTTATTTTGTTGAGAATTGTTTTAATTAGGCTCAATTGAAATTTATTTATTTATGCTCAAGTAATTAATCAAGGAAATTAGCTAAACGACTTCTAACAATGGCTTGCCTAGCAAGTGTGGTGTTAGGCGCCATCACGATCCCTGAGGTTGGGAATTTGGGTCGTGACAAGTTGGTATCAGAGCACTAGGTTGCTTAGGTCTCACAATTCACGAACAAACTTGGTAGAGTCTGAAGGATCGGTACAGAGACGTCTGTACTTATCTCTCAGAGGCTATGAAGTTAGGAACAATTTCACTTATATTCTACTCCATCGTGCGAATTTATTCTACCATTGATGATTGAACTTGCCTATTCTTGTCCTCTCACAAATCTTGACAACACGCGAAGCGTCTACACCCAGACAAGAGATGAAGCCCCAATGACAACTACGATTAAGGGGAGAGACAGAAGTAGAGCTCATTCTAAAGCTCGAACATCAGCACCTATTGTACAGTCTCAAATGGATCTAGACGCGGAGGTTCTAGCTCAGTCGGTACATATTGGAGTAGCTCATATCCCAGAGAGATTTGTAGTTACTTCAGTACTGCATAACAAGAGAATATCTGAAAGCAACAGAGTTGATGTATATGAGCTGTGAAGTTTAACATTTTGGATTATCAGGCATTGTGACCTAGGACTTCGTGCCAAGTAGGGAAGTCCATTGTCAAGGAATAGATTGCGCGGTCATGTGTTATATCGGTTTTGGCTTGGAATGTATAAGGCCAGAGATATTGCAAGAGATAAAACTGGGAATTGCGGTATGCCAATCTCCTTAATAACCCTATACCTCAGTACCAAAGGAGTTATTCGAACAACTTTAAATCTACAGAAGGTCTACTCAGCGTAGAAGTCACAGTTGCGGATTTTGGGGTGCTCCAGAGGTAGTACAGTGGTTGACGAGCTTCTAGACTATATGGTTCATGCCAAGAACTATCTGTGTAGAGCTTTACTTTTGTGATAATTGTGTGTCAATAGAGATGAGAGTTACCCCAAAAGAATAATGAAAAATATGAATAAATGAGGTAGCTAAGCAGTGTTGAGTCAACATAGTAAAAGAAGAAATTGGCCGCCGGTGTTTGTGGCAAGCCTATGAAGAGGACGACCAACCAATGGAACATCAATTACTTGACTCAGTTCTCATAAATGCTTTTAAAAGAGTTTGTTTCTTAGACTCTCCATAATGTGTGGCGCATAGGGTTTGAATGGTTGCGTCAGGCCACCATCACGGTGTCAGAATATGCCATCAGATTCGATAAGTTAGCTTGTCATACTCCTACGTTCATATAGCCATAGGGCGAGTCCCCAGACTCATTAAAGGACTCAAATATGAGTGTAAGATTTTGGACGACTCAGGGCAGGTTGATACTTCATTTCGGGTAGTGGTAGAAATTGTCCTAGGCTTGGGAGAGTCATATTTCATCAGAACACTCAGGCGACGTGCCCCATTGAAGTTATAATTCAATTTACATGAACAACTAGAGAAAAAGGGGTCAGAATGTCGAAGGTGCAGGTCAGATTCCTAGAGGTGGAGACCCAGCCAATTGATATATTTTCTATGGTATGGCTGAGGTCGTTATATCAAATGGTTCCATTATAAGAACAATATCTACTTATTATAAAGTGATGATTTCCTGAACTTAAATCGGTTATACGTATCTAATAAAATTCTTTTAATATGCTCCACTCTCGGGTGAGCTTCGTAACTCAAAAATCTACTTATGTGAATACTTGTATTGAGAGATTCTATGGAGATAGCTGTGTCTATTATCACATGTTGTAATTTTGTTTAACGAAAAATATTTAAAGGAAGAAAAGGGAAGGTTTCGAGTGGCACGATGCGCATGTTGCTTGTGATTCAGAATCGAGGATGATATCCTCGCATTGTAATATGATTTGAGATGTTTAAATCGGGCTACGAGCCGCGGTGGAAGTTATGTAGGGACGAGGTCCTTGTGATGGAAATTCTTGCGTTTAAAGTATCCCTTGTGAATTAAAACTTTACTATAGTACTGGTAGGGAGTCATGCCTGTTAGGCTTATTCAACAATTTATGTATAAAATAATGATAATGATCATAATAATAAATGAATAAATAATAATAAAAGTAATACTAATAATAATTAAATAAATAAAGAAAGAAATAAACTAATTAATTAACTGTGTATAATTTGCCAAATCCGTGTCAGAATTATTGAGCTTTGACCTGCGAGGTATGTGCCGCCCATGTGGCATTAAATGAGACACGTTAAGTCGGGTATATAATTATGAGGTCTTCATGAATCGTACCTCGTCATCAATATTGTGAAGGTTGAAAGGGGATTATTGTTAACGTGAAGCTGTTGATAATTCCGTAATTGGTTATGAACAACTATTAAGAAAATAGAGGCGGTGAGTGAGGGTAGCCTTGTGTATATTCCAGTTGGTGAGAGGCTATTAGCTTCAAACATTCAGACGTTGGCTAATCAGTTCGTGAGGTTGGATATTTCCCCTAGCAGTTTTCTAGCTCGTACAGTCGCTCAGTCTTCTCTAATCGAGCATATCCGGAAGCGGCATGATGGTGACCCACATTTGGATGTTCTTAGGAACACAGTTCGGCACGGTGATGCCAAGCAGGTTATAGTTTGAGATGATGGTGTTTTGAGGATACAAGGTCGATTATGTATGCCTAATGTTAATGGCCTTCGTGAGTTGATTCTTGAGAAGGCTCACAGTTCTAAGTATTCTATTCACCCAGGGGCAGCTAAAATGTACCAAGATTTGAGACTGCATTATTGGTGGAGAAGGATGAAAAAGGACATTGTGGCGTATGTGGCTCGTTGCTTAAATTGTCAGCAGGTAAAGTATGAGGATCAGAGACCTGGTGGTTTACTTCAGCAGATAGAGATTCCTGAGTGGAAGTGGGAGCGTATCACTATGGACTTCGTTGTTGGACTCCCACGGACTCAGGGGAAATTTGACGCAGTTTGGGTTATTGTGGATAGGCTGACTAAATCAACACATTTCATCCCTTTGGCAAGTACTTATACTTTAGAGCGGTTGGTTGAGTTATATATTCGGAGATAGTTCGCCTTCACGGTGTGCCCGTATCTATCATTTCAGATCGAGGTACGCAGTTTACTCGCACTTTTGGAGGGCAGTTGAGCGTGAGTTAGGTACCCGAGTTGAGTTGAGTACAACATTTCACCCTCAGACTGACGGAGTGTCTGAGCGTACCATTCATATATTAGAGGATATTCTCCGCGCTTGTGTTATTGACTTTGGAGGTTTGTGGGATCAGTTCTTGCAGTTAGGGGAGTTTGCTTATAATAATAGTTTTCAGTCGAGCATTCAGATGGCTCCCTATGAGGCATTATATGGTAGACGGTGTAGATCTCCAGTTGGATGGTTCGAGTCTGAAGAGGCTCGAGTATTGGGTACAGATTTAGTGCAGGAGGCCTTAGATAAGATCAAGATTATTCAGGAAAGGCTTCATGTAGCTCAGTCTAGGCAAAAGAGTTATGCCGATCGTAAGGTTCGTGATGTGGAATTCATGGTTGGAGAGAGAGTATTGCTTTGGGTATCGCCCATGAAGGGTGTTATGAGGTTTGGAAAGAAGGGTAAGTTGAGCTCTAGGTATATCGGGCCGTTTGAGATTCTTGATAGAGTGGGGGAGGTAGCGTATAGACTTGCGTTGCCTTCAGGGTTATCCTTAGCTCATCCTGTATTCCAGGTGTCTATGCTCCGGGAATACCATGGTGACCCGTCCCACGTGTTAGACTTCAGCTCTGTCCAATTGGACAAAGACTTGACTTGCGAGGAGGAGACGATAGCCATTTTAGACCGGCAGGTTCGCCAGTTGAGGCCTAAGAGTTATCCTTCAGTTCGAGTGCAGTGGAGAGGCCAGCCCGTTGAGGCAGCGAATTGGGAGTCCAAGTCGGACAAGCAGAGTAAATATCACACTTGTTTGCAAATTCAGGTGATCTTCTATCTCCGTTCGAGGATGAACGTTTGTTTTAGAGGTGGAGATTGTGATGACCCAAAGGGTCATTTTATGAATTTAGACTCCGTTGTAGACTTTTTAGCCATAAAAAAATATTAATTTTAACTACCTCGATTTTCGTGCGCATTCCGGGCGTGAAATCAGAAACTTTTATGTGAAAATATAAGAAATAATAATTTTTAGAATTAAAAATTTAGTTTTAGTTGACTTGAGTCAACATTTTGAGTAAACGGACCCGGATCTGTGTTTCAATGATCTCAGGAGGTCCGCGGTAAAATATGGGACCTGGGCGTATGCCCCGAAATTAATTCCGAGGTCCCAAGCCTTAGAAATCAATTTTTGAAAGAAATAGTTTTGTTGAAATATTTATGAAATAAAGAAAAAAATTAATGTTTAATATCATTGGTATCGGGCCCGTATTTTGGTTCCGGAGCCCGATACAGATTTGTTATGATATTTAGGCCTTGCTTGTGAAATTTGGTTAAAAGCGGAGTTCGTTTGACGTGATTCGGACATCCGGTTGAAAAGTTATGAACTGTAAGTGTTCTTGAGGAAAATAATGAGTTTTGAGGTTTAATTCGTTGTTTTACATGTTATTTTCATGATTTGATCGCACGAGAAAGTTCGTGTGATGATTTTAGACTTGTGTGCATGTTTGATTTAGATCCCCGAGGGCTCGGGTGAGTTTCAAATAGGTTTGAGTTGTGTTGCGCTCGTTCTTTCTTATGCTTCGACGTCGTTTCTTCAAGCATAAATGATATCATATTGAACAAATGAGCTCCGATTTCTGTTTTGAATGAAATATTAGATCCGTATCGTAATTACGGACTAGTAGCAAAATGAATCATCGAATTTGGACATCGTATGAGGGTTTTATTGGCATTTTACTAAGGTTGCCAGATTGTTCAGGTTAATTACGAAATTGCCCCTAACCGCGTATTAAAAATTTGCTCTAATTGCAAATATTAAAACCTACATATCTCCTTCATTATAAGGCCAAATTGAGTGATTCGAAAATCTAACTTGACTAGAATTGCACAAGGAATCCATTGGACACAAAAAATGGAGTTTAAGAATCGTTTGGCACGAGAAAAGAGGCAGAATAGCTAGCAGAAAAATAAATACAAAACTGATAGACTTCTTCTTGTTCAAATTTTCGAACCCCACAGCCCTAGGAACGAATTTCTTCACCAAATATCATTCCCAAATCATAGGTAATCAATTCTAAACTTTACTCCTTCAATTACCCATTATTTTTCATCACTTTCAAATAAAAAACTAAGAATTTTCATGGTAAAAATTGAGGGTTTGGGTAGAATTAAGGAATTTTATAAAAAATCGAATCTTTACCTCGAATTGAAGTTGGATTTCGAAATTAATTGCATGTTTGGGTTTGTGGGTGAATGGGTAAACGTAATTTGGTCCGAACCCCGAGTTTAGACCAAGCGGGCCCGAGGTCGGGTTTTCACTTTTTTTGAGAAAACTTAGGAAAAATTATATTTTCCAATAAAGTTAGTTCCATTAGCATTAGTTAATGATATTAAGGTAATTGTGATTAGATTCTAGCAAGTTAGAGGTGAATTCAAAAGGAAAAGCAATAATTGAGCAGTGAATGACCTTCGAAATTGAGGTAAGTGTTTGGCCTAACTTTAGCTTGAGGAAATATGACTCCCTACTTGTTTGCTATGTGAATTGCATGGGTGTGGTGTATAGGTGTGGTAACGAGTATCTATGCACCACCCAAATCGTTTGTTAAACATGACCCCCTTTCCCGTTCCCTACTTATTTGATCATTGTTTTAACTGTTACATGTTCATTATTGTTTCTATGATTATTTGGCCTTATTCAGTTGTTTGAGCTGGTTCCCTTGTGATATAAACATGGCTGAGAGGTTTGGTATTGTTTTTATGAAATAAATATATATATTTTGATATTCCTGTTGGTTTCATGGTTGAGAGGTTATTGATGAGCTTATAAGAAAAATACAGTTTATTATTTATAATATTTGTGGTTTGCGTGTTTATTGGGTTTCATTGAGTTATTCCCGATTGTTGTTATAAGTGTGTTAAAGATGTTGGCTGTTCTCTTGAGTTTAACATAGTATATAAAGACTGAGTTGGATTGACAACGTTACGGTGTTTACTTATATTCTGGTTGGTTTTATTGTGAAATGTTATTGGTTAAAGCTTACGAGCTATATGACCTTCTGTTTGAAATTGGGAAAATAATAGTATTGTGAGAGGCTTGGCCTGAATCGTGAAAGTTGAAATAAATAAATAAATATATATGACTGTGATAAGGGTGGACAGGAGAAATAAATATATATGACTGTGATAAGGGTGGACATTTACATTTATATTTTACTTATTTTTTTTTCAAGAAAAAGAGAATCAAAGTTTTGAAAAGCTAAATGACTATTTTTACTGTTTTGTTTTTAGGAAGACAAAGATTTGAAACTTTCTATTTTATAGTACTATTTTCATATTTTGGTGCTACTTTTATTCAAAGATAAAGCTTGAAGAACTTGGAAATTTTGAGTCCTGAAAGAGGCTGTTGTATTATTTTATTATTGATGCAATATTTGAATTGATGTGTTTAGATTTCCTTCTTGTTTTATAATTATTGTCTAAGATATATTTTCTTGTTTGTGCAGAATTATATTATTGTGTTATCGTACATATATTAATATCACAGGTTTATCGTTAAAGCCCTTCCTTAGCCTCGTCACTACTTCGCCGAGGTTAGGCTCGGCACTTACTCAATACATGGAGTCGGTTGTACTGATACTACACTCTGTGCTCTTTTGCACAGATCCAGGTTCTAATAAGCAGTAGAGGATTCCAGGATGACCACCCGATTCATTTGGAGACACAAGGTACATCTGCCAGTGTTCGCAGATTCTGAGAGTCTTCTCCTATTTTACATATACTGTTTTATATTATTCATAACAGTTATACTATTTATTTCAACCATTATTTGTAGTATTCCTTAGAAGTTCGTGGATTGTGACACCAGACCCTAGGGTAGTCTTATAGTTGTTTACATAATTAGTTCGTGATTCGTTCTATTTAAACGGCTATTGTTATCATCTTACTTTATTTTGTTGAGAATTGTTTTAATTAGGCTCAATTGAAATTTATTTATTTATGCTCAAGTAATTAATCAAGAAAATTAGCTAAACGACTTCTAACATTGGCTTCCCTAGAAGGTGTGGTGTTAGGCGCCATCACGATCCTTGAGGTTGGGAATTTGAGTAGTGACAATATCGTTATTTTAACTAGTTTTAACTCTTTTACTTAATTTTATCACAAAAAGTAAATAAAAAAAATAAAAAAATAGTTTCATTCTTCTTTATTTAATTAAGGTATTAGGTATTTTTAATAGTTAATATTGTAGAGTTAATATTTTTAATCTAGTAGAGTTAAATGGTCACTTTTTAAAGGTAAATTTGGCCAAACATTTTGCCAATTCGGACCTAGCCCATTAACCCCTTGGCTCAAATAACCCTTAGCCCATAACCTAACTAAAAGCCCTAAGACCAAATAGACCTTCTTCCTCACATAAGATTTTGCACCCATTAGAACACTTACACTCTGTTTGGATCACTGTTCTCCGTCGTTTTATAATGTACCGTATTGTACTGTATTGTATTGTATCATATCGTTATATGAATACAATGTTTGGATAGATTGTAATGTTTGCTGTTGTTCAATAATATTTTGTTGTTTGGTTTGACTGTATCGTACTGTACTGTAACTGATAAGTTGCTAAAATATCCTCAATTGTTTTAAATATTTAAGAATTACACATAAAAATTATTTAAGAAACCCCTTTCTACTAATTAATCACAAATTATGTCTTATATATAAATTAAGCAACTAAATTCATGCAAATTTTAGCGAAATTAATTGAACAAGTTAATAATATTAAAAATAATAATAAGTACACTATATTCATAATTAGATCATAATCATAAAATAATAAAAAATGTTAAGTAGACTCCATTCAGAATTTTGACCATAAGTAATATTTCCTAACAACATGACATATAATCCATAACTTTAAGTATATAGCATAAAAATTTATAACAACATGACATATTATCCATAGTGAAATACTCATATCCGATAAAATCCTTAACGGTTATACCATAAATAATATTACTCCAACTCAATTGTCAGATGACGACATTATGGTCAAAATAAATTTACGATCTTCCAATGGACATCCAATCTGTGTGCGACACAAGTCTGCATGTTGACAAAGAAAGATATAAGCTTTTAGCTCCATACTAGGCTATAAATCCAACTCCTGTACCATTTGTATATCTCAGCACAAAAAAGTCGTTTTTGGATCAATCCAAAGCCCAAAAAGGTTTTTTGGATCAATCTATATTGAGTGACTGCCTCCATTATGTTGTTGCTAGCAAATACCACTATTTTTGGTTTTGGATCTTCCAAATCATTCCCGCAGGAGATCCGGACCCATTTTTTTCTGATCCTTCGAGAAAAAGATTCATTCTCTTCATAAAAAATAGGAGGTAGAACCAATAAGACTAATAGCATTGGCCAAATTATCCATTCCAGCCCTCAACATATCAGACATGCCTTCGAAATGATCTTTCTTAGACTTTTTATTCCTGTTAGAAGTTGGTGCCTCTGAATAAGTGTCACAACCCAATTCTCCCTCCGACTGGGTCTCGTGACGGCACCTAGTCTAGAGGACTAGGTAAGCCTATACCTTAAGTGAAATTTAGATAAAACAGGTAAAATAACAGTAAGCGAAAGAAATCATAATAAAGTCGACGCCGCTTGGCATAAACAGTTACTATACCTAGAACCCGGAATATCACCATACATCACAAACTACTCTAATGCTCTATATACACAACTAGAAAAGAGAAGACTGTATAGTTTCATCTACAAGTACTACAACTTCAAGATAGAAAGGGGACTCGGAGATCTGCGGACGCTGCAGATTATACCTCGAGTCTCCTGGTACTGCTGCTGCTGGCTAGCTGAGATACAGCGTGCTAGGACCTGGATCTGCACATGGGAAAAACATGCGCAGAAGGGCGTGAGTACTCCACATTTGGTACCCAGCAAGTGCCAAGCCTAACCCCAGTCAAGTAGTGACGAGGTCAGGTTGAGGCTCTACTGAGGTTGCAATTTAAAATAAGACAGATATAGTTAACAGTTAAGTAGACAGTAATAATTAACGGCAATTCAAAGTAAGGACCAGAAGACAGAGTAATGAATCTCCTGTTCGGCACAACATATTACTCAGGTAATAATCGTGCAATGCAATGCAGGGGGAAAGCTCTCGGATCTCGGTTCCTAGTCCCAATTTAAATATGCAATGCAGTACAGGGGGAAAGCTCCCGGATCTCGGTCCGTAG
>ML288946.1:0-15812 GCA_005239495.1 Nicotiana undulata
CCGAACCTGTACATTCAAGTACAGAAAAGAAAAGAAAGTGCAGCATGAGTAAATATTAAATAAATATGTACCCAGTGAGTATCCCGCCTAAACTCGAAGAAGTAGTGACGAGAGGTCGACTCGATACTCTCTAAGGTCCAACAGTAATAACATATGATAAAATATGATGAAATACAGTAGGCATGTCAGGGAAATAAGAAACAGGTACATATACTAAAAGCAGAAAAATCCAAACAGCTATTGAACTTAAACAATAAAGCACTTTCAAGAGTAAGACCACCGAATGAAACAATAATCACAAATCCTTAGATCCGCCGTGGCGTACGACCCGCTCCCATAAGTTACTTTCTACACTCGACGTGGCGTACGACCTGATCCCATATTCAATTCAATTTCTTTTCAACACTGCCGTGGCGTACGGCCCGATCCCATATATTTCAATTGCTTTTCAATTCCGCCGTAGCGTACGGCCCGCTCCCATATATTTCACAATTTCTTTTCAATTCCGCCGTGGCGTACGGACCGCTCCCATATATTTCACAATTTCTTTTCAATAAAGCCTCAGAAGAATAATGCGATGCAAAACATAATTTTGTAGTACATATGGCATTACAATAAATCATATGAATCATTACAAAGAAAACATATCAGGCATCACAAGAAAAACATATTTAAGGCATTACAGGAAAAACATACAGGGCATGATGTGGGCCTAACTACCCGGACATAACAATAATAGCCGTTACGTACGGACTCTCATCACTTGGCGCGTACGTATCCCCCAAATCAGTTACAAATAACATATACATCACCTATGGGGACAATTCCCTCTTACAAGGTTAGAAAGGAGACTCACCTCATGTCGAATCTACCCCTCAGACCACAATTGCGCCCAAAACTTCGAATTCTATACCCGACGACTCGCAACTAGTCAAAAGATATACAATAACATCAATGCATGTGCAATGTGATAACTTATCTTAGTTATTCAATAAAATTGCCATTCTTGAAGAATTCCCAATTTCCAACCCCAGCCTCTCATGGTCAAATTCCNAAACAACGCTAAGTCCCGTATTTTATAAAACTGCCCAGTGATTCCTTAAGTGCGATCGCGATAAGGGGCCTGCGATCGCGAAGGCAAACTGGCTAGACCTCTACGATCGCGGCAGAGGTCCTGCGATGACGAAGAACAACTGGCAAGACCTCTGCGATCACGGTAGGGGTCCTACGATCGCGAAGAACAAACTCACCCGGCCTAGACGCGACTCTATGCGATCGCAAGAAACGGGATGCGATCGCGAAGGTGTGGAACCCAGACCTCTGCGATCGCGGAGGGGAGGCTACGATCGCAGTGAAAAATCACTAGCCCAGCAAAATCCTTCTCCGCGATCGCAACCCACCTTTTGCGATCGCAGAGAAGGAAACCAGATAGCAGACTTTTTTCTGGTTTTCCAACTTAGCTCCCGGGGGTCTAAAACACCCCCGAGCCCCTCGAGACCCCGTCCAAAAGCACCGACAAGTCTGTATTCATGATACAGACTCGCTCGAACTTTTGGAACATGAAAAACAACAACGAAACTCGAAATCAAACCCCAAAACCAAATTAATCAAACTTAAGAACTTTGAAATTCTAGAATTCACTTCAACGCGCCGAACCGGCCTAAACTACTCGGAATGACTTCAAATTTTGCAGACAAGTTATAAATGACACAACGGAACTATTCCCGGTCTCGGAATTTCATTCGGACCTCGAGAACATAAACTCACCTTTCAAGCCATATTTCAAATTCTTTAAAAACCTCAAAACTTCATTAACTCCAATTTTTATCATTTTGATCTGAAACCAATCAAATCAAGTCTGTTTCTTACAAAATTTCACAGATAACCTATATAACACATATTGAACCTGTTTCGGGCTCTGAAATCATAATACGGGCCTGGCAGCACAGGTTTCACATCAAGGTTCATTTTCATAAGCCTTTAGTATTTTCATAAAACAATTTTCTTTAAAAATTTATTTCTCGGACTTGGGTCCTCAAAATTCGATTTCGCCACACGCCTAAGTCCCATAATTTCCTACGGATCTTTCGGGACCGTCGGATCACGGATCTGGGTCCGTTTACCAAAAATGTTGACCAAAGTCAACTTTATTCAATTAATTATCACAGATTTAACTCTTAATCAAGTTTTCACATAAAGGCTTCCCGGCTACGCGCCCGAGCTGCGCATGCACATCGAGGTGAGATTAATGGAGGCTTTTGGCGTGTAGTGTAAAATTGAATAATTCTTTCGATTTATGCATCTAATGCAATAAATAATTTTAACATATTCTCGAACTATAAGCGCCTCAGAACATAGTCAAAAGTAGATGCACATAAGATGAACCCTTTTTGGGTCATTACACCATTGTTATCATTGCAGTATTTACTTGGATTTCTGTGCCTTATACATAGTTGCTACTCACTGTCTTACATGTCTTCCGCTTTTGTTCGTTTTATCATTGTTATATCATATTGTTGGACCTTAGTTAGTGTCAAGTCGACCTCTCATCACTACTTCTTTGAGATTAGATGGGATACTCACTAGGTACATATATGTATATGTACTCATGCTACACTTTCGGTGCATTGTGTTGCACAGGTACCTTTATAGTACAATGATCGATTTGCGGACTTATACGGGCTGCATTCATCCATAGGCGTTCCACAGCTGCCGGAGTCTCCCTTTTGTGTACTTATATTTTATATTTATTGCCTTTGTCCAATTTGTTTTTCGGACAAACGTTGTATAATTGTATAAATTCTTAGAAATTGCTCATGGACTTGTGTCACCGGGTTCTGGGGATGTCTTGGTATTTCTTTTTCTGTATTAAGTTGGTTTCTTGACGTATTTAAATTACGAAATTTATTTATTTAATAATGAAAATGCAAGAAGAGGCTTCGATTATAAAATGTTAAACAGGAAAGTGTTCCAACTGATTAAGGGGTCGGCTTGCCTGACTGTGGTGTCCGGCGCCATCACAACCCATAGGTTTTGGGTTGTGACAGGTTCACTCACCCCCCAAGGGTTTTGATGCCATTCTCAGGCCGTTCATGGCCGTCCGAGTAAGACTCTAATCTCCGGCTAGAATCTGTGGCTTCTAGGTCGGTTCTCTTTCTCTTTGGGTTATCTCTATGAAACCCTAACTATCAACTCTTGATTTTCTTCGATCTGTAATAGATCTGGACATATTATGAGTTATTTTCACTATTTCCCTAAAAAGGTTTTTCGATTTTTCAAAATAACTCTTCATCTTCAAGTTAGGGTTCTTAACCCCTTCTCAAAAATGGTTTTCTTCTTATATTCAATGTTATTCTATGGTTTTCATCATGTTTATACATTTATCTGAGTTTATATCTTTTTTATCTAAGTTATTATGTTAAAGCCCTATGTTTCTTGGGTTTTCATCTATGATTCTAAGTCCGTCTTTGAGTATATGTTCGATTAATTTTTATATGTGTTCGTTTCTCATGAATATTCTATGATTCTGTGATTTTTACCATATAATTGCTTGCCAGGGTTTCTAATTTCGATTATTCCTACTTGTTCTATGTTTATTCCCAGATATTTGTGCTAAGTTCCGATTTTTTGTGATTCTACTCTGTTTTGTTCATCAATATTTCTGATTCTTCACTTATTCTGCCTCTATCACGTTTATTCTGTTAATTTAGACTATGCTCTATATGAGCCCTAATTTATATATGATTTTTACCCTACTCGGCCTCTTAGAGTTCTGATTTGTGGCTATCATGTGTTTATTATGCTGGTTCTCATAGAGTCATCCTAAATCAGTACTACTTTCTATTTGTGAGTCCCTGAAACTTTGTGATTGATTCTTCATTGATCTAGCATGATATTCTTTACTGATTTAACTTTGTGAGATATCTTCTGACCTTATTCTATGGCCAATTATGTTGTTAATTGATTTTGAGCATTTTCGTTAACTAAGATATGCTGATTTCCTGCCTGTATCATGTCTGCCCGTTCATTTGGGATATTTTCCATTGATTAATACTGATTCCCTGTAATTGATACCTCACTATGGTGATTTCCTTACTGATTTCCTGTATTTTTATTATTCTTGCCTTATTTTCATGGTTGATTCTGCTGTCAAAATAATTCATGTATATTTTTCCTAAATATAATTTTTGAACCTAGTCCCTATTACATGCTGAAGTTACTTCGTTATTTGTTATAATCTGTCTTATACGATTTTCTTTCCTTATTTTATCATTGTCTATTACCATTTGAGTCCAATTCCTTAATTAAAGGAAAACCTTATACTGATTTGATTCTAATTGGTACATGTTTCTATAAATGTTACTAACTATGATTCTTGCCTTATTCTCTACTTAGTTTTTTTAAGTATAAATACCCTACTCTTTCACTAGCACAGACACGAACACAGATTGTTTAAAAACTCTCTCTCTCTCTTACACAAAAGTTCTCTTCTGCTCTCTTTTCTTTGGCTACTAGACTCTTTGGTTCTTCACTCTGTGTTTGCTCTCTTCTACACTGGTATGTCTTGATTTCAATTTAAGTCTCAATAACAACATGTTTATTTTGCTACTTCAATTCATTCTCTTTCTAGTCTGTTTTTACTTGTGGTTTTGTTGTTTAGCCTGCATATAATATGTATACTTTATTGCTTATCAGCATGCTTCTAAATGTGTGCCCTCCCTTAGACTCAGCATGTTTATAAAATATTATTCCCTTTTAGACTCTACTTAAATTATGTTTCTCTGATTACTAGACTTTTTCTATGGTAAAACAATATGTACCTTATGATTACTTGGTTTTGTGTAAGTTTGAAGTACATGCTACCTTAATCCCTTGAATCCCCTTAGAATTTCTTTGATTCTGAACCTATGTGTGACTCTGCCAACTACGTGCTTATCCTTATATGCTCTATACTTGTTCCCAATTCCTCATTACCCTATTTGTGGTTGTTGAACTTGTCTTAGTTCTTTGTTCTATGTATGTTGTAGAGCCTGTTTGATCCTGAGATTGGTATGATGTTTGTTCTGATTGCCCTACTCTCTTCAAACTGTTTCATTCAATAAATTCCTCTAGTGTTTTTGCAAAACTCATTTCAAACCAGTCTTTCTTGTTTAAACTGTTTTCCTACTCAAATCTTTTCAAAACTATGTCAAGCACTCTCACTCTACTCTTAGACATATAAGTTTTGCCCCTCTAATGTGTGACTGCTTTGGGATCCCTATGAGATCCCTCTGAAATCTGATGCATTAGAGTTGTCCCTTCCACACTGCACTTACGCAACTATGGTTATGAAATCTGGGTGTGAGCACTGCCCGGGATCTCGTGAGGTCCTTAGTGAACTCTAACACACCCTGATTATGTGAAAGGCTGTGAAATAACACCTAGCATTGGAAACTCTGGAAATTTGGGCCTATTTTAGTATAACTTCTTATTTTTCTTATCTATTTATGTAATTCATTCATTAATGGTTTGTAATAATTTATTGTAAACAAATATTGGGGATGGATAGTGAAAAAGGGGAAGGGTTTCTAAGCATGCTATATCAAAGGGTAGAAACCATGCTCTTAGGTTTATATTTCTTTTGTGCGCAATAGAATTCCTGCATAGGACTAATACGTGCGAAGAATATCATGCATTAGATACCATGCCTCCCAGGTTTCATGTATATTATTTTCAGCATCTCATTTTGGCGTTATTGTTTTATCACTTAGAAATCTTGTCTTTACAATAAATGACAACATTGACACAAACTATGCATATTTTGAGACCATGTCTAATGATGTAACCTGCTGTGCGTTTAGAAATCTTGCTCTAGGAAGCTCTGCAATCATGCTGTGCATTTAGAAATCCTGCTTTTTTTAGGAATTCTGCCTATAAATCACTCTGCCTTATATAGGCGTATTAGATACCATGTTTAGGATCTTGTTCGTACTCGCTCAATTACACCTAGTTTAACTACTGATGCATGAAGGAGGATATAAAAACAGTTTCACTTTATTTCCAGACAACTGGCAATAATCCTGTGTTTTTGCAACACCTAGAACAACATGTCTAGGTAAAACAAGTTATAACAGTTTTTCTTTAATAATCCTGGTAACTATTGTACACTGTCCCACGCCTAGGAAAGCCTTAGGTGATTAAAACTGCTAAAACTGGAAACTGCCTCTTTGTGTTAGTTTCTTAATGCTTAACAGACTTAAAATCAGTAGGCAAACTGGTTAGGCCCCTGTTTCTGAGTTATAAAATAAATTTGCATATCTCTTGTGTTCTGATACTCACCTAAATATCATGTCCAGGAATCCTGTTTAATAATACTGCCCTTATTTGTGTTTGAGTCGTGTTGCTTATCTGCAGTATATGTGGAGGTAAACCTAAGCCTCTTATTTTCTCCTTCCTATTTATTTGTTGAAGTCCTATGTGTTACTGCTTGTCGCCTTAGTATTTTCTCCTTTAAACCTTAGGGGTCTGTCTAGAACTGCCTATAGGTTGAGGTCCTAAATTCCTCCAGGGCCATTAAGAAGGGACGGGTAACAGCACGCAATAGAGGTCGTTAATTAAAATTCGCTTAAATAACTGCTAAGGGGTGGGAAAGGGTATATAGATATGATGACCGGTGCTCTAATTCCACGTATAGCCCCTCTTCGGAGGAGTGATTACCGGGCATTGTACCGATGTGATCATATAGGATAAAAAACATAGGACTCCCCCCTATCCTTAACATATGTGTCTAGACTATAAATCTTTCAAAAACCTTATCCTTAGGCTTTAACCCTTTCAAGTGTGCTTTAACATGTGTTCTTAGACTGCAAACTCTTTCAAAACCCTTACTTGTTTAAACTTTAATTGTTTATTTTCTACTTGCTTAAAGTCACAAAGTCGTTTGGCCGGGAACCACAGTTGTGGACTCTGAGGGGTTCCTAACACCTTCCCCTTGGAGTAATTTCAATCCCTTACCCTATCTCTGCTTATCCAAATCCATGTTTGTAAATGACCCTTAGTATGTGCCCTAACGCACCTTAATCTGTTAGGTGACGACTCTCCGATTCCTTGCATACCCCTTTCCCAAAAGAAAGCGAGTTGTCCCAATAATGTCAAGAACCCTGACCGATCCGAAAGGAGGAGTTAAAAAAGGGTGTGACATATCTTCTGTTCATAGGTCTCCGAAAATACGTGAGTTGATAAAGTTTATTTCATGATATTAACCAGAGACATAATGGTCTTATGACGTTCCAAAAGATTTTATTGACGTACTTCTTATGCATTGAATTCATTTATACATGTCCATTGACCCATGACCAGATGGCGTTATATACGCACCACCATCTGATCAGCCGGTATATGTTGATGATATGCCCACAGTGGCCGAGATTATATGACAGGATGTGTAACGATCTAACCGGTCATTTTGAGCTCTAGCGCGTTGTTCAATGTTTTGAGGCCATGAGCAGCTTTATTTCAGGTATTATGACTTGTAGGTGTGGTCGGACTTGAATTTCGGGAAGTTTAGAGTTAATTTGGAAAGAAAATTCTCATTTCGGAAGCCTTAAGTGGGAAGAATTGACTAAGATTGGATTTTTGAGTAAACGATCTCAGAATCAGGATTTGAAGGTTGCAACAGGTTCGTATGATGATTTCGGGCTAGGGCGTACAATCGGATCGGGTTTCAGATGACCCAGAGCATTTCAGCACATATTGTAGAAGTCATCATTTTAGAAGAAATTTCATAAGTCTGGGTTGAAGTGCATTTTAGTCTTATTGATGTCCGTTTGGCATTCTGAGTCTGAGAATAGCTTTGTATGGTGATTCCGATGTTAGGAGCGCGATTAGAAGTGAATTCGGAGGTCCGTAGGTCATTTTGGAGTCATTTGGCTAAAGTCAGAAATTTGAAGGTTTTTGAGGAGTTCGACCGAAATTGAAAATTTTGATATCGTGGTCGGATCCCGATTCCGGAAGTTGGAGTAGGTTTGTAATGTCGAATATGAATTGTGTGCAAAATTTGAAGTCAATCAGACGTGATTTGATAGGTTTCAACATCGAATGTAGAAGTTAGAAATTTTAAAGTTCATTAAAACTGAATTGGAGTGTGATTCATGGTTTTGGTGTTGTTTGATGTGATTTGAGGCCTCGAGCAGGCCCGTGGGATGTTATGGGACTGGGTCGTGTGATTGGACGGGGTCCCGGGGGCCTCGGGTGTGTTTTCGGGTGGTTTCGAATCATTTCGGGCTGTTTTGAAATGGCTAATGTTGGTGTTTGGTGCTGTTCCTCGCGTTCGCGAGGATCCCCTCGCGTTCACGAAGAAGGATTTGGCTACAGGGACTTTGTGCCTCACATTCGCGAAGAAGAAACTTCTCTGTTGCGTAGGTCTGACTTCGGAGGCTCATATCTCACAATTTATATTGAACTTTGAGATGATGTAAAAAAGAATTTTGTATCTCTTTGTGTCTAGTTTCTAAAAAAGTAAATCATTTAGAATCTGTATTTGTGTACAAAGAGTTATGGTTGGTACACTACAGGGTGTCCGGGAAGATGAAGAAGAAATTTGTGTTGCAAAGGACTGACTTTGGCAGCTTATATCTCGACATCTATAAGGAATTGGGAGATCACCAAAACATGAAAGTTGTAGATCGTGGGGTCTATTCTTCCGAACATTAAACCATTTGTCATTTGGATTTTTGAGCAGACAGTTATGACCATTCTACTAGAGGCTGTCGGAGAAGAGTTTGGAATTGTATTTCGAGATTATTTGTTCTTCGCGAACGCGAGGGTAGGCCCGCGAACACGAAGAAGACTAGCCAAGAAGTGTATAAGTTTGCAAAAAAGGGTTATGCTCAATTAATCTAATTTCCTCCATGGGAGACGACCTAGGGGTCATTTTGGAGCTCCATCTTCATCATCTATGTCAAGTTTTGGGGCGTTGTGCATCAATTCGAGTTGTCGGAAGGGTGTGGAAGACGCTATGAAACATCGAAGCGAGGTAAGTCTCCTTTATAACCTTTTAAGGTGGAATTGTCCCCATAGGTGAAATAATTAAATATGTGCTACTATTTGTGGGGGCTACGTACGCGCGAGGTGACGGGAGTCCGTGCGTAGCTACCATTATGCTTATGTCTGGCTAGTCTAGGATCCAAAAACATGTTTTATTTGTCGTACTTGTAACCTTATTTATTAAAATAAGAATGATTGAAACCTTATCGAGCTTGGTCAATGAATTTCTAGAAAATATTTAAATAATATCTTCGAGGCCATTAAAAAAGGAATTTAAATTTTCTTGGTAATTATTTTCCCTATGTAGTCGGGGTGGACTGCTTGAATATGCATGCTTGTGTTTGACCGCTTCGCAATTTATATTCCACGAGCGGGGTGATTTCTTCCACTACTCTCATGGGAGCGGGTCGTACGCCACGGTAGGTTAATAGATGCATCTATGGTTCGAGCCGTTTGAACCTTCGGCAATGCACATTTTATTATTGTTAGTTTGGGCCATTCGACCCTCGGCATTTCCCGCGCATGATATTTGTTGGATACCATCTGTGAATTGAACTGTTAAATTTCCTTAAGATATAAGTTACTGATTGAAATGACGGAAATTGGGAATTTTTAATTTATGGAAGAAATTGTCCTTTCCTATTGTTAATTGCTATTTGATAATAACATCCATGTTTTACATCACACTTGATTATATTAAATTGACCTCTAGTAAGTGTCAAAGTCGACGTCTCGTCACTACCTATTCGAGGTTAGGCGGGATACTTATTGGGTACACGTTGTTTTCGTACCCATACTACACTTGTTGTGCATTTTGTTGCAGAGGTACATGTATATTTAGTGGCCCCACTTGGCTTCGTGGCATGGTTGATATGGGGACTTAGGTGAGCTGCACCTCTTGAGACGACCCGCATCCAACAGAGTCTCCTTCAGAGTATTGAGTTGTACATTCTTTACTGTCCCATTTGTACTCCGGATAGTTATTGTATTTCATTTGGTTTTACTTATAAATTGCTCATGCATTTGTGACACCGGGTTCTGGGATAACTTTGGGATGTATTTGTTAATTGAATTGTTAAACATCGTTATTTACTCAGTAAATTTCATTGATTGTTATATAATAAAAGGAAAAGTAACGATTTCAAAATACTAAGACATGAATTTAATTAACTATTTAGTGTTGGCTTGCCTGATGGTGGTGTTCGGTGCCATCACGACCTTAATGGATTTTGGGCTGTGACAACGTGGTATCAGAGCACTAGGTTCCCTTAAGTCTCACGAGTCATGAGTAAGTCTAGTAGTGTCTTGCGGATCGGTACGGAGACGTCTGTACTTATCTTCGAGAGGCTACAGGGCTGTTAGGAGCACTTCCCTTCTTGATTCCTTATCGTGCGATTTGATTCCTTTGAGGTTTATGCCTACGTTCTTTCCTACTCGATCCTACGTGTCGCGAAGCGTCTGCTATAAATCGTGTACTTGAGGAATGCTAATGGTACTACAGATGAGGTGCGGGATGTTTCTCCCTGCGTAGTTGTCATAAGAAGTGAACGGACCGGTGCAGTTGGTGAATGAGAATGGGCCTAGGATGGGGTATCAAGGTCGTAGTGATTGTTCCCCATGCTGCAACGTTAAAGGATGTCGGCATGTAATTTCCACATGTGGGTTATCTCCTGTGAGCAGGTTAGTGGTCGTGGGGTTGGAAAGTTTCTGCGAGGAATTCTATTGACTATTCGGTAAGAGGCCGAATATATGAATGATGCTAGAGATTTAGAGTGTTCATGAAATGCTAATAGAAGAATTTAGAGGAAAGTTTACGGGTTGGTTGTGCAAGATCATGTCAGCAATGAAGAAAGAATTTTGGTGGGTTACAGAGTTGTGCAAGGAGTAGCTTCAGGCTAAGTGGGAGAGTCCCACCGCCGGCGATTGGATTGAAGGATTATCTTCTCATAGGGATTCGGATTATCGGCGTATTGGCAAGTTATTACAGCTAAGGGGAAAGGAATAAAATGGTAATTGAGCATAGGATTTGATAAATGTGTGCAAAGGTTGGCCTTATTGAAGCAGGTTTAGGATTTGGAAAGATTCGGGATTTATGCTTAGTACAGAGGTAATTTACAAGGGAAGTGATTCAGTTGGGTGCCTTATCCAGATGGGTGTTCAGGTGCCAGCGAAGCCGTGGAGTTGATTATATTCGGAACCAAGCCAGAGTGGGTGACTCCCAACAACGGTCCTAGTAAATTCAAAGGTCAGAATGTGGTGTCTAAGGATTCCAAGCCCATAGTATGGTTAAGAATCGAGCTTTTGCAGCGGATTATGAAAAAGGGGCTTGGAGTTTTGTATGATATTCTAAACTTGCAGAGTAGAAATTTGAGGAATGAGATAAACATGACATTGGATTCGTAAAGGAATTATCAGGACGGGTGTATCAGTTGAGGATGCGAATATGCGCACAAGGAGGGTATGAGACGGTTTGTGGGATTGAGACAACATGGTCTTGTGATTCAAGGACACACGGGATGAGTGAGGATTGAGTTCTTTATGTGTTGAGTGGAGTTAATATTATTTCTGAGGCAATTAAGGATAATTAGAAGAAGTTAGGTTGGTTAGCCATGGTTGAACTGGCATGATGGTTGCAGTGATCAGTACCTCCAGCGTGACTAGAGTATTGAGTTGTACATTCTTTACTGTCCCATTTGTACTCCGGATGGTTATTGTATTTCATTTGGTTTTTCTTAGAAATTGCTCATGCCCTTGTGACACCGGGTGCTGGGATGACTTTCAGATGTATTAATTAATTGAATTTTTAAACATCGTTATTTACTCAGTAAATTTCATTGATTTTTATATAATAAGATTAAAAGTAACGATTTCAAAATACTAAGATAGGAATTTAATTAACTATTTAGTGTTGGCTTTCCTGACGGTGGTGTCCGGCGCCATCACGACCTTAATGGATTTTGGGTCGTGACACGATGCCCTCAGAGTCTTGATGATGTTATGTACGCATATACCTATGCATGGTATGACATTTATACGTATATGCATGGCATTATAAATATTAATGTTTCAAAGAGTTATTCAGACTTACATGTTGAGCCTTTTACTTCATGTTTATCTCATGTCTATTGTTTAAGGATTTTTATTCCTTACATACTCGGTACATTATTTGTACTGTTGCGCCCCTTTTTCTCGTGAAATCGGGTTTCGATACGTGACAACTCTTTTAAGGAAGGGTATTAAAAGAGAGATTCTCCGCCTAACGGATTAAGGTGCGTTAGGGCACCTATTTGCAGATAACTCTGGTTTAACTAGTTGCGTCACCAAAGATCGTGTAAGGGCTCAAATTACCTTGAGGAGACATTAGCCACTCCTCGAGGTCCACAACGGTGGGTCCCAGCCGAATGATGAGTGGTGATTTTACCACTCATTTTAGTCTCTTTTCATTATAAAAATCAATGAAATTTACTGAGTAAATAACGATGTTTAACAATTCAATTAACAAATACATCCAAAAGTCATCCCAGAACCCGGTGTCACAAGTGCATGAGAAATTTCTAAGAAAAACCAAATGAAATACAATAACCATCCGGAGTACAAATGGGACATTAAAGAATGTACAACTCAATACTCTAAAGGAGACTCTGCTGGCTGCGGGTCGTCTCAAGAGGTGAAACTCACCTAAGTCCCCATATCAACCATGCCACGACGCCAAGCGAGGTCACTAGATATACATGCACCTGTGAAACAAAATGCACAGCAAGTGTAGCATGAGTACGAAAATAATGTGTACTCAGTAAGTATCCCGCCTAACATCAGAGAGGTAGTGACGAGAGGTCGATTTTGACACTTGCTAGGTGTCAATACAATATAATCAATGTATGAAATCAACATGGGTATTAAAATAAAGCAACAAATAATAACAGAAAAGAACAATTGTTTCCATAAATTTATAAATTTCTCACTTTTCCGTCATATCATTTAGCAGTTTACATTTTTTCAAGGCAATTTAATAGTCCCAGTCACAGGTGGTATTTATAGTATATATCATGCGCAGGAAATGCCGAGGGTTGAACGGCGCAGACCAATAATAATAAATTGTGCACTGCCGAAGGGTCGAACGACTCGAACCATAGATGCATCTATAAACCGTCGTGGCGTACGACCTGCTCGCATGAGAGTAGTGGAAAGAATCACTCCGCTTGCGGAATATATATTGTGAAGCGGTCACACATAAGCATACAAATTCAAACGGTCTACTCCGACTATGTCGGGAAAGAAATTACTCAAGAAATGACAAAGTCCTCTTTTAATAGTTGCAAAAATAGCAATTTAAGTCCTTTCCAGAAATTCATTTTATCAAATTCGATAAGATTTAAGTCATTTTCAATTTCATCAACAAGGTTACAATACTACAAATAAGACATGCCTTTGGATCCTATACTACCCGTACAAGCATAATAATAGCTACGCACATACTCCCGTAACTTTGTGCGTACGTAGCCCCCACAAATAGTAGCACGTATTTAATTATTTCACCTATGGGGACAATTTCCCCTCACATGGTTAGAAAGGAGACTTACCTCGCTCCGAAATTCCGTAACCGACTTCCAAGCCCTACTGACGAATCCAATTGATGCACAACGTCCCACAACTACCAAATTACGGGCAAACCAATGAAAATTTCACTCTAATACTTGTAACAATTTATATTAATTCCCAACTCTGCTCGAAAAGTTGACCAAAATGCCCTCGGGCCCACGTGCCCGGATTCCTAAATTTTTCGAAGATGATGATTACCCATGACCTCGCAAACTCAAATATATGATTTTCTCTCAATTCCATGGCCAAATTCATGGTCAACATCAAAAAATACGTATTCTAGGTCTTTGTTAAAAAATTTCCAAATTCCCACCAATTTCATGTCTAATCTATGTATAATCCAAGTGTTTTAATTCAAAAATGGGAAGAAATTACTTACCTAGTGTTGCTTGATGAAAATCCCCTCTTGAAGCTCCTCAAAATCTCCCACACCAAATGAAAGAATGAAGAAATGGCAAAAAATCTCGTTTTGAAATTATACACTGCCCAACACTGCCGCTCTATGTGATCGCATAAAGACCTTTGCGATCGCATAGGCCAAACATTGTTTTCTCCATATTTTGCATTATGCGATCACATTCCCCTCCATGCGATCGCATAATCCATTCCCAGCTGCCTCCAAATTTTCCTTCTCCGCGATCGCACACTTCCCCCTGCATTCGCATAAGCCAGTCCAGCATCCCCCAGGTTCCTCTTCGCGATCGCACTCCACCTCCTGCCCTTCAATTTTACTTCTTCGTGATCGCACTCCTCTGGATGCGATCGCAATGCACACCAGATGCACCAGCAAACAGCAGCAGCAAATCACTCAAAAATGACCCGAAACCACCCCGAAACACACGTGAGGCCCTCGGGACCCGGTCCAATCACACGACTTAGTCCCATAACATCCCACGGACTTGCTCGAGGCCTCAAATCACATCAAACAACGTCGAAACCACGAATCGCACTCCAATTCAAGTTTTATGAACTTTGAAATTTCAAACTTCTACATCTGATGCCGAAACCTATCAAATCACGTCCGATTGACACCAAATTTTGCACACAAGTCACATACATTAAGGATATGTTCCAACTTCCGGAATCGCATTCCGACCCCGATATCAAAATTTCCATTTCCGGTCAGATTTCTCAAAAACCTTCCAATTTCTATCTTTAGCCAAATGACTTAAAAATAACCTACAGACATCCGAATTTACTTCCGATCATGCTCCCAACTCCAGAATCACCATACAGAGCTATTCCCAGACTCAGAATCCCAAACGGACATCATTATCACTGAAATGCACTTGAACCCAGACTTAGGAAATTTCTTCTAAAAAGCTAACTTCCACAATATACGCTGAAACGCTCTCGAGTTATCCAAAACCCAATCCGAACATACGCCTAATTATGAAATCATCATACGAACCTGCTGGAACCTTCAAATCCTGATTCGGAGGTCGTTTACTCAAAATTCCAATCTTATTCAATTCTTCCAACTTAAGGTTTCCGAAGTGGGACTTTCTTTCCAATTTGACTCCGAACTTCCGGAAGTTCAATTCTGACCACATCTACGAGTCGTAATACCTGAAATGAAGTTGCTCATGTCCTCAAACTGCTGAACGACACACTAGAGCTCAAAGCGACTGGTCGGGTCGTTACATTCTCTTCCACTTAAATATACGTTTGTCCTCGAACGTGCTGAGAACTGCTCTGGAGTTATCTGAAATCACTATTTAACACCTTGTGCACTTGCCCGTGCTACCACAACCCAGTTGAGCACATTAGCTTGATCAAATATGAAGATATCCTCTCTTATCAATACAATAAGCTCAGAACCCAGTTCCAACACCTGAAATTCTCTACCAAGCCTGTTTCAAATATATGAACACCGTATCAACTACCACACGAGGTACCAGAACACGATTGCGTACCTTTGCTGAATTAGCACCATGCACCGCATAATTCATCATCTGACCACAAGGACATTCCCTGAACCTTAATAGCCAAAATTTCATGAATCTAATGCTCCCAATGCACCTTCTAATATATATATATATATATATATATATATATATATATATATGTGTGTGTGTGTGTGTGTGTGTGTACATCTAGACACTGTAGTACCGACTCGCCCACACTCACGGGATCGGATACTCACACCTCACTTGATAGCCAAAGTTAGGATTTTCATCATATTATCC